>JAHZNB010001897.1:0-18887 GCA_027744295.1 Callyntrura guangdongensis
CTTTCATCATCTCCGGTAGGAGCGGGAGGTGATATTGGACCTTCACCTAACCATCCAAATCCAAATGGTCCTTATCAAGAATATCCTCCATCTCCTGCATCATGGCTCAGTGATGTAGATTCCAACGCTAATCCGCAGTATTGACAGTCGTCCAGTCGCAGCCGAAGAAAGCTAGCGAAACGAAACACTATTTAATTTATTGTACTATTGTAAAATTTCTTTGTGTATATCTTTCTATTTCTATGAACGTGACGTGTAACAGTGATTTAATATTAGTATATAGGTAGGAACTCGGTAATTTATTACCATGTGGTATGATGCAAAAAAATATTTTTACCTCCGTCATGTAAACCGTAAGTGTAACAAATATATATTATAGTTGAGCTTGCAATTTAAGTATTAAAGGTATTATAAATTAACCAAAGAAAAATGTCTTTAAAAGTAAGTAAGCTTATTATGTGATTTTTGCAAGAAACTCAGAAATGTCGTACTAATAGCTGAAATGAAAGCCCTTCTTGGAAAGTGTATCAGTATTATTCAACAAAATTTTCATTCCATTTTACACCATAGAAAAGTACCTTTAGTCTACTTGTAGGTAGCTCGTAATTGATGTGTGTATTAATGAGTCATCTTTTAACTACAAAATACGTTAAGGGAAAATTTGCGAATATCACTTCTGGGTCACGCGCATTTACTGTTTTTCGTTTTTCAANGAAAATTTGCGAATATCACTTCTGGGTCACGCGCATTTACTGTTTTTCGTTTTTCAAATTTATACTCCATCATCATTTAAGAAAGCAAAAATGTTAGCTTCTGTCAGCATTATCGTTGTGTTGGCAGTCTACCTGTATAGGTATATTGCATTTTACACCAAGGACATTTCTTCTAGGAATGCAAACGCGCATTGTACAATCTCTATGTAGTAATTGTATTTACATGATGATGATAATGAAGTAGGAATACAACAACTGTAATAAATGACAACGTTTTGCAGAAAAAAGAATTCAACACTCTTACATGTGAAATCCATTTAAAAGCTTCTTGGCTGTCGTTCACGTATCTAATAAGTTTTATCAACCATAAATATTAAAATGCAAGTACAATAAGTAAGTTAATGTGTAAAATAATTTAACTTAACAATATAACTACGATAATGTGTAATGTAACTTATTTTAATTTACCGTAAGAAACTAGATACGTATTTATTGAAATTTATACAGTATTTAAGTATTTTGTGTTATTTATCTACTTATGTCAAACTTTACCCAGTTACACCAAAATATTATCACGGGCGTGAACACTGAAACAAAGTACTATGTTACAAAATACTATTCCTTGGAATGTTCTAAGTTCTAACTTTAGTTTCACATTTACACTTGAACTAATATTTTTCAAGCTAATTTTAGTAAAACGTTGCTAGTCCGTTCAATCATTTTTATTGCAAATCGACCTTGTAATACATTTTCGTCATTCATGTCTTGTGTAAAAATAAAAGTCAAAGTCAAGATGATAAAAGAAATTTCTACATGTTTTACTTGTATTTTTTTTGAAAATGATGTTTAATACATTCATCTATATTCATTATTACTCTAAATATCGGTAACTAAAAGTTAGCTGATAACAACTAATTGTATATATTATTACAAAATTACATATCCAGCATCTTATCCTTTCATATATATGAATTTACTATATGGCATGTTTGTCATAATATATCTGTCATCCATCAGTCATCAGTATTCAGTCATCATCACATTTAGCGGACAAATGCAACTATTCACCAACTGTGTTTCACCAAATATTTTTTTGACATCGGCTGATTGGATCGGCTCCCCTAAAATCCTGTTGACATTTGATTTGTACTACTTTAATTGAGATATGTTTCAATTGTACTACTGCGCATCGTTGGATAAAAAGGTACTCATTTCAGCTTCAATTCATAATATAACCTTGACAATGCATGCATAAAATTTTTAACACCAGCACGTAGATTAGTGACATTTTCCTAGAGTAAACATATTCTAAATTATAATAACTAGAGAAAAAGAAACGACAATTTTTCATGTAAACGCTATAAACGATTGTTCCTGAAATGTACCGAATGAGAAGTTTAGATTTTATCCCATTTAAAATGCATATAAAGTTTCGTAACCAAGCGCGATAATGGTACATTCCTTCGTTAACGTTTTCGTCACAAAAAATCTTGCTTTCTTGCAGTCTATTAGTCTAATGATATTTTCAAGATATATTCAGCACAACAGCAGAGCGATGAGAGGGGGCCAAGCGGCACATTACTGAACGGTACATGATGCCCCATAAAGTAAGCAAATACCATATTATTGTTGTATTCTTGTATCATCTCAATACGACACACCATCTGTCCAAGTTTCCCTTGTTTTGTTGCTCAAATTAGCCCTCGTACCGGGAATTATGTAAAGGCTTCTTAAAAAGTAAATAAAAAAACTTGGTTTACATCTCTGCATAAAGTTTGAAGTGAAACTGAAAGTATTATGATCATAATATCGTGGCAATGCCAAAAACCCTGCCTAAGAATAATGTTCATATAAACAACAATGAAAATCCCATTATTCTAGAAACAATGACTTCAGCTTGTTTTGTGGTATGTGCAGTAGTTTAGTGTGATTTTAAATTTTGTGTTTTAATATGAAAGTAAAATATTGTTCATTGGAAGTGACAAGTGACCCTCAAGCAAAGAATCCAAGTTTTTATGTGTTGCTAGGATATTATAAGTGTAGCTTGATTGATTGCAATCATGAACAATGAAGGTCGATAAGTTGACAGCGATGCCTACGGCCTTCATCCATGGAGCCTTATTGTTCCACTGGTGCGCGAACTAGAACTGGAAGATCTTTTCTGAAGCACAGCGTTATTGTAACTGAAAAGGTAAAATGTATTAATTGTTCAACTAAAATATGTGTACTGTAAATACTTGCATTATAGTAATAATCGGACCTTAAGGTTTGTAATATCGTACTAGCAAACACAAGGTTATAATGAAACGGCGACGTCCAATCTCAAATGATTGATCTTGGACATTTTGGTGTCTTCCTGCGTTAGTTAAATCGCGAAGAGTCAAATACACAAAATTTAAACAAAATGTTAGATTTTGATTGTTAGTACGAAATGGTTTTACAAAATTATGATTGGATGTTTTTTGTAGGTGGACGTTTTTGTCGTTTTACAAAATTACGGTTGCCGAACTTATGATTTTGATAGCCAACGATAACCTCCATATTTTATAACCATGAGCAGTCAGAAGCGTGAACGCGAAAAAAAACTTCTTAAACCTCACGCATTGGAAACAGAGGAGGAAGGGGATACAAGCTCCGGCATTGATGTTTCTCTTTTGGAGAGACGCCTTGAAGGTCTGAGGGACACACAGGAGAGTGTTCAAGGCTTATCACTTTGGTGCCAGACCAATAAAAGACATTCTACTTTAATTATTGAGACTTGGCTAAGGATACTGAGAAAAAGTACACTACACAATAAGTTATACTAAATAGTATACAGTAATCATGAGTAGAAAATATTTGAAGGAAATGCTTTTAAAACTTTTTAACCCGAACAGGTCCTGTGGAAAAACGATTGACGTTATTTTATTTGTCAAACGATGTTATCCAACATGCCAAAAAGAAAAACGATTTGACTGTGGTCAATCAGTGGGCATGTGCAGTGCAAAAGGCTACTCCACACGTCAGAACACCTTCTTCTGTGTCAGCAGCGATTAGTAGAATTTTTAAAATATGGGAAGAAAGAAGTGTGTATTCTAAAGATGCTATTGCCGACCTATTAGCGTTGCTCAGTAAGCAGCTTTCTGTTGTCTGTCTGTACTTGTAATGTTACACGGAAATTATACATATACATTCCGCAAATTATCGTTTTTTTATTTGTGTATTCATAGATAATGTTCCAGCTAAAGATCGTGTTGCTGAAAATAACAAGCCGGAGACTTATACCGCGTCTGCAGAAAAAGTGTCAGCGTTTCAGCCTTCGTCTTTGATCTCAAAAGTTAAATTAGCATACAGGTTAAAATCTCATTTAGGTGTTACGTTTCGAAGTAAAAAATATGTAGATATGGATATGGAAGGGTTCAAGGCTATGATTAAGGACCGAACGCAGGGGCATGAAGTAATACAAGAGATTTCACAATATTTGGAACAACTAAAAGCATCAGAAGCCAAATTATCCACAGAAGTGGAAGAGAGACGAAAAATTGTGGAAACATCGGAAATCGCTTTAGTTTTTTACGAAAATGTACGAGGGGAAGCCAAAATTGTGAATGCAGCATATAGGAATTTTACTACCCGTGTAATGAGCACTAATGAGAAAGTAGATGAAAAAATAAAAGTGTTTGATGGTAAGAAACAGTATCTCCAACTTAAAAAAACCGTAATAATGATTTTATAATATTGTCTATGTATTGGGATTTCCTATTGTAGAAATGGAAGGAACAATAAGTCCTGTGCCTTCTCCACCTGCTGCTGCCCCAAGCCCTCCCATGGATGAAGACGACTTTGGTGTTCGTCCTGCGGATAAATGCGGTGGTTTATATGATCCAAGTACTTTGCCTTCAGCTGCCGCGTCCTACATTGAAGTAATTCAAAATAATACCAAAGAAATTCCAACGGAACCTACGATCAGTATTGAGCCGAGTTTACCTGGCTCAACTTCCGACACACCGACTGGCCAATACGGGCATCATGACACAAACCAAACGAATCCTTATCAAGCAATAACTTCAATGCAACAACTTCAACAGGCGTGGTCCACTAGTGGAATGATAGATTCGTATGCCACTATGTCTATGTCTATTCCAAACCTCAGTTTCATGCAACAATTCCAGCAACCTTCCATACCAATAATGTCTACTGGATATGGGGTTCAGTTGCATCCTCCACCTCTTCAATCACCTTATGGTAACTTAGGTTATGAAACCTTTCAATCCATTCAGTCTGAGCATCAGACATCACCTCCGTTGCCTCCCCAGGATTTATCTGCTATACCTTTGCCACCAGGACCAAATCCACAACCTCCACCACCATTACCTCAAGAGGCCCCACCGGAACAGCCGAATATGTATGCTGCCTCACAACCACCTCCTCCACCAAACAATCCATTTGAAACAGAATACGACCCAATGTATCCCCAACATTCTAACTTTTCCGAGCCTACAGGGTACAGTACTACAAGCCATCAGTTTAGTTCACAGCCATCACCGAACGACATGACTTCGCAGTCAAGATATCATCCTTACAACAATCAGTCACCGAGAGGTCGACGTCTAAGTGGCCCAGGGACAGCTAACAACAATTCTGGTGTTAGTAGATATTCCAATAACAATACTTCGCCAACAGGATCTCAAATACCCCCATTAATATCAGAACTTAGTCCTATGGAGCGGTTTTCACAGTCCCTAAATAAACATAGAAATCCAAGCGCTAATAACCAACCAGTCCCGGAATCGCCTGTCAATTCCATAGGCGATTGGTCTGCGAAAAAGGAAGAAGTTCATCAGTCGAACTTTGTACAATCTCAAAATCCCTACTTTTTGAATAATTCTTTTAGTGACTATGATGACCACGGACATTGTCACTCAGAGGATGGTAGGATCATTTTTGCTTTTTTGTATGTTAAATTGGATAGAATTATTAGAAACTCACATTTTAATTAACGAATTTGTTTTAATGACATTGCATTTTAGGACTAAATGGAAATGAAGTTGGAAGCACAGTTGAACAGTACATCCCCCAGTCCAATAATATATTTGATATGGCTAATACAGGACAGCCAAACCTACAAGGTAACAACCTAAACACAGGAATTGTTAGAGGAATGAAAAGTTTGAATTCTCGGGGCCACCTTCGTGGAGGCAATAGAGGTGGCCTCCAAAATACACGAGGATTTCCTGGGGGGTTCAGAGGTTCGAGAGGTAGAGGATTGGTAAGAGGAGCTGGTCCTCCTCGTGGCCGTGGAAGTTTGTTTTAGGTTGAAATTCTTCCCGTAGTGTCGAGTATTACGGTGTGTCAGTGTGAAGTGTAAAAATTTTGTTTATTGTTTGGGAACTTTTTCAATGGAACGCAATACGGAAATCGGGACTTATATTGACAAGCTACAAAGTAGCCAACAATTCTCTATCAAACTCAAACAGCCTTCATCACATCAATCAACATTTACTGCCACGGTTGATTTGTCACGTAGTATTTTTATGGATATCGGAATTAAGATATTAATCGACTGTGACTTTACTTGGAAACATCATAATTTAAAGAAACTGGCTATGCAAAAGTGCAAGCACAAACTGAGTATACCAAACTCTAACATGCATAAGTGTATAGTGTACATCATGTATAGATTTTTCGTCTTGCTATTCAAACATTAATTTCGTTTAAAATGTAATGAAATAGAAATGTAGTGATAACTTTTAAGCTGTAGTCGTATCTAAATATTATATACCATTACAGAACACGACTAAATTACAATAAGGTTCTTTACAACAGATAAATAAGCCAGAAGTCAGTTATTAAGTTGATGAAATAAATAAACGTATATTCTTCGTTCTTTGGTTTTGTTATACCGATTTTATGAATTCAGTCAGCTCTGCTGCTAACCTTGAATGAATTTGTGATGAAGAAAACAATGAGTTAATTAACTTGACAGGAGTCAAACGAATAATTAAATCAACGGAAACCCATATTTTTATTTTTACGAAAATCGCAAACACTTTAACAGCATTTCATTATTTTATTCGCCCTTCTTGCCTTTAGATTTCTTTCTTGGCTGTTGAGACTTCAGGATAACACTAGCGCGAACAAGGGCAGCCTATAAACACACAATTTCGAAAACATCAGCATCACAGCTTGTTTTTATCAATTAATAAATGAGCTTGAACATCAGTTTACCTTTGTAAGGTCCTTGCGGTATTTATTCTTCACTAAAGTGTTCCTCAGTTTCTTCAAAGGTCTTCGGAATCCGGCATGTTTCATTTTGATTTCCGAGTATGTCTTTGATGGTCGTCCTTGGGCCTTGGGCTTCTTCAGCACTACTACAATACCTTTCTTGTCTGGAGCGAAATTTACTCCAACAGTTTTCCGTTGAACCAAGCCACTGTAGCGGAATGAACTTTTGTTTGTGAGATTGTTAGGCTCCTGCAAACACCAGAAATTAATGTTTATATACAAAACGAACCCTGAAAATATGCTACAAATTCATCCTGATTTTCGTGTATATCAGTAGTAGCAAATTTTGCTTTCATTATGATCAGAGATCTTGGTGGTTATATCATCATCAAAGTCAAAAGTTAATGAGTAATTATATACATACAAAGTTACTCATACGAGATTTAAAGTAGTGAAAAAGCTTGAGCTTGAACTTACCACACTGAATGGCTGCTTAACATTTCTCACCCTCTTCAAGAAAGCATTGTTATTTCTTACAATCAACCAATTTAGAGATGGGGACGCCATCTTAGGACTGTATAATTAATCCTATACAATAGATAACGCAAAACAAATTTAAAAAATATGAAACCGAAAGGACTAAATGAGATGCTGCAATGCCCAATTAAATTAAATTCCATCTATGTGGGATTTCATCAGCTCCAAACCAAACTAACCTCAAAATTAGGAAGTTCTTCTAAAAATACTGATGGGTCGCAATGAGTATCAGTTACGATAGGAGGATCAGCAGAACTCGCGCAATTAGTATTATGCGTAAAATTTGTTTCAAAACGATGCTTGAAATCTTGTGATATAGAGAAAAGTTCATGAATGCGAGTAGGCTCCTGAATAACAAATTCCACGCCTACTTTATTAACATCCTTCATGAAATACGGGCTCTGTACTAACTTAAGCCTGTCATCCTCACTGAGTTTTAAAAACGCCATGCACCAGAGGTGCTCTAATTTTTCAAAATAAATTCTTTTAAACCCTAACAAAGCCATTCCTACTTTCATTTTTTTCATCAAAACATTATTCCCTCCTGGAGTAACCCGACTGGAATCAGGTCTCAAAATAAACAACAAACCATCTTTTCGTAACAAATCATAAGCTTTCTTACAGCTTTCTACCCTTTGATTTTCATCAGCAAGATATTCTAAAAAGTATGAGAAAACTACCGTGTCGAAATAATTCTTAGGCCAAGCTCTGACAACACTGTATTTTCCAACTTTAAAAGATGTTATACTTAATGCATTACTCGATTGCAAAGAGGAAAATGCATCACTGTATTCCACAGACTCAGTATCAAGTCAATTTTACATCTAAAAAATCACACTGAAAAACCTGATCTTCAAATCCGGGTGCTGGACACAAGTCCATTGCTACTACATCAAAATAACTTGCATATTTTGAGAAAGGATTATAACAACTCCCTACATCTAACAACTTCAACTTGTTTCTAGACTGGACGACCCTATCTCTGAAATATGTTTCACAACATTGAACTACCCATTCCAATCTACACTTTAACTTGACAGATTTTGCCTTTGTGGACAGAGGATTAGGTTCGTTATTAGGTAACGTAGTATTTCTTGGCTCCCAAATTTGAGTTGCAAGGTCAAGCATGGCTTTTGAATATTCCTAATGACAAAAGAGTAAACATTAAAATGAAAACACTAAACTTCTTAGAAGCAGTGGATTAGTAATCAGGAAACCAATAAACATTTTAATTAATGACCTGGAGTGTTTTTATATCTGAAGTATGATCTCGCCACGCTTGCTGCCATTCTTGATCAGTTTTGCTGCGGCTCTTTGTTAACCGAAGTTTGTCATGAACAGAATATAGCACCGACACCAGACGTTGCTGCTCATTTTCATTATCATCCGTCATTATTATTTATTATTTTTTATAGCTTTGCTTTGATAATGAAAGATGACTTAAGTCACGCGTTGCACCTGGTGAACAATACCAGCAGCAGATATGTAATTAATTAGTTTTTTTTACTTGCACCCATACACAACTAGTTTCAGATTCACGGTATGTACCTTAACCGTTGTGCTTTTAGAGATTTTTAGAATAATTGAAAAATATGGAGCGTGAAGTACTCATTTTGAAACGTTTAACAAACAGTGTAATTATAGGACAATTTGCAGCTACATCCTTATATTTATATTCCTAGTTTCTGTGCTGACTTTGCCATACCATCAACCTACATTGCCGAACCCACACTATTGTATGAACGTGCCTGCCTACCGAACACCCTGCAGTAGTTTTTCCTCAGCTTTTCTAGGTCCCTGTTACGGAAATTAGTTCTCCGACAAATCAATTATTTTGACGATAAAACAAAATTTGTGACGAGCAGGAGCTGATTGATTGACAATTGGAACATTTAACCAGGTAACTTAAAACAATGCTAATTAATTCTCACTTACCTTTAAAAAGAAACGTCTTCAAACCCTACGAACCGAATGAAATACAGCAAAAGAATTAGACCTGCTGCAGGAGCAACTACTAGTGTTTTAGTAACACACAAGCCGCAGAATGCTGAAGCCTGCATGCTGTAATGAAATTTGTCTGTGCCACTTTGTGAAGTCAGTGCTAGGGGTAATGTGAACGATGGAAGGTGTCTTTGTTGCAATGTAATCTAGTAATGAAGTATGTTGCTTATCAATTTAGCGAGAATGTGGTCTTGTGCTGCTGCGGAGTCTCCGCAGCGGAGACAAAGCACTGTTCATTGTTGTAAGGCAAATACTGGAACCTCCTTTATACTCATGATATGATTACACGCTTCATACATCATACGAGTTATTGGACGGGAAAGTGCTTTTTTTCGTGGAGTCGAGACGGATATGCGTAGCTGTAGGTATGTTTCTAACTTCTTGAACTTTAACTTTTGTCTGATCTGATTTTAGATGGAAGTACCAAAGCTAGCGTCAGACGCTGTTCTGGTTCACAGTTCAGCACTTCCAGGTTATGAAGAGACTGTGAAAAGGTTACGACTGGTCGAATGGAGTTGATTACTCTGCTATTTTAGACTCGTACAAGACATCTGGTTTTCAGGCGACCAATTTTGGAAGAGCGATCGAGGAAATAAATAAAATGGTATATAAAATTCATTTTCATAAAAACGATCAATGATCATGATAATATAAGATTGACATTAATATGTAAACGCTTTTATTGGCTTTAACGCATTTTGACGGTTTCATTTTAGATTAAGGCTCGTAGTGAAACTGTTTTTGACGAAGTAAATGGAGAAAATGTACCGGGATGTACAATATTTCTAGGCTTCACCTCAAATTTGATATCGTCAGGACTTAGGGAAACTCTAAAATATTTAGTTCAACATAAACATATTGACTGCATCGTTACCACCGCAGGCGGAGTTGAAGAGGACTTTATTAAGTGCCTCGCACCAACATTACTGGGGGATTTTAGTTTAAAGGGTACAGAATTAAGGGAGAAAGGAATCAAACCCAACGAAAACTATTGCAAATTTGAGGATTGGGTTATTCCAATCTTGGATGAAATGGTCCAGATACAAAAGGACACGGGAAAAGTATGGACACCATCGGAAATGATATCAAAATTAGGTTAGTAGATATATAACTGGAGGTGATAGTGAAATAAAAACAAAAGCTTGGTTGTTAATTATTTGACTACTTATTGCTACCGCTGAATAATACAAATTTTTTAAATAGGGGAAAAAATTAACAACGAAGAGTCAGTTTACTATTGGGCTTGGAAAAACAAGATACACTGTATACAGTCCTGCACTGACAGACGGCTCGTTGGGAGATATGATGTTCTTTCACTCCTTTAAAAATCCAGGTTTAGTAGTTGATATTCTTGGAGATCTCCGCCAGCTGAACACCCTTGCTATGCGGGCGAAGAAATCAGGAATGATCATTTTAGGGGGAGGATTAATAAAGCATCATATCTGCAACGCAAACTTAATGGTAATTGACGTAGTATATGCTCGCTTCCATAAATATGCATTCATGTATATCCTATATATCTATAATTTACAAGTAAAATAAAATACAGAGAAATGGAGCTGATTATGCTGTTTTCATTAACACCGGACAAGAATTTGATGGAAGTGATTCTGGAGCGCGGCCAGATGAAGCGGTTTCATGGGGGAAAATTAAAAAGGATGCTCAACCTGTTAAATTGTATGTAGACGCAACATTGATGTTCCCACTGCTAGTAGCTAAAACATTTGCTGTAAATCTTAAATCATTGGATATGTCTCCTTCCACTGATAACCTTGTTTTAAATAAATAACATCCTAACTAAACTAACCAATGTTTTAAATTTAGAATTCCACTTGATGTTACACGATTTAATTCAGTTCTGAAACTTTTTAATACTTACAAGCTAGGCCGACAGCGAAATAATCACTTGATTTGTGTTCAACAAAACCTCTAAACCTCCTTATGTTAGTGTGTATAACAGTACGTAAAATCTCTATTTATAAGGTCTTTGTTTATAATCTGTCTAGGAGGGGTGAATTTTTAAAGTTTAACAGGTCCCCAATTAGCCACAGTTTTGTTAGTTAAACAAGTTTCACGATAAATCTTTGGCAATGGCAATTATTTTAAAGTGCTAAAATATGTTTGATTTTGCTTTTGTAAAGTAATTTATTTAATATTTAGAAAAGTAAGGAGTAGTTGTGTGCCTAAACTTAATTTTTGTGAAATACCCCAAGATAAACAATTTATTCAATTAGTAGCAAAAGAAAGAATTGTATTTCTTCATGCATGAAAACAAATTTTCTTCACCTTATGAATATAATATCCATTAATATTATATTATATATTGTATTATTTGTTTATTACTGACTGTTGAATGTGTATAAATTAATTATTTGGCTTCAAACTGTTTGTCATAATAGAGATTTTTTAATTTCTATTAGTACACTAAAAACTAGTTTTAATTTGTTTCACTGTTTTGTTTTAAACATATTTCTTTCTAATCAACGCTTGTTTGAAGTACAGGTTTTAGTTTTTGAAGACAGTTTTCCAATTTCAGATGGGATAATAATTATTACTTTCATTTTCACCCCTAAAATGACAATAAATACAGATTTTACAGTAAATTGACGGATTATTAGGTTGGTGTTTTCCATATAATTGCATAATATTTCATATAGTTTTCCAGGTCACTACATCGCAGAGCTCATATCCAATGAAAAGACTATGAGCCATGCAGTTAAATGCATATTTTGCATCTTGTATTTATACAAGTATAAAGAACTTGTATAAGTTCATTACATACGTACAATACATATTTGCCGCAAAGAGCAAACTCAGAATACAACGAGTTTTAAGGATTTTTTAAGGATTTAAGGAAGTTTTAAGGATATATGCACAGCATTTTTACCAATAATTGAGATATATACTATAATGTATTTTTTATCAGTCAATATTCCGTAGAATAAACCGACCGGCTTAATCGCAGCTATAGAGACGCAGATGAAATTATTGGTTGTGTTGATACATGCTGAATGAATTTAAAAAGACTTAATATTTTGGCTTGTCAGTCGACCTGGTATCGCAATACAAAATTTGAGCTAAATTACATAGTTTGATTTTTGGGTGTCGACCAAATTTGTTCAAATTATATCCCAGAGCGTTGCCACTACCCTAATGTACCTGTGTGCCAAATTTGAGCCAAATCGATCGGAACAAATTTTACTGTAGCTTGGGCAAGTGTTTAAAACGTCATGGGGATTCAAGGGCGTCGCAAACAATCGTGAATATCGGTCTTTATTTGGGCTGCATAGTTTTCCTTTATATACTTTATGGGTAAAACAGTAAGTGAGAGAAGGGATTTGTTGATTTTCGAATTTTCGCTAATATGTGTTTATCATCAACTATCAATATTATGAATAAATAGTGATTTGGAGTTGATGTGGGATGGATTGGAGGATGTGATAATATAGTATACAATGTTTATATTATTACAATGTTTTCAAAGAATCCTAAGTTCTATTGATTTTATAGAAATATCAAATGAGCTGAATGGCAATTATTATTCTGCTAACATAAATTTGGATCCTAGATTAGAGCTATTGTCTGGAATATTGGAATGGAATATTGTCCAACAACCACCGTGAATGTAGAAAGAAGTTTCAGTATTCATAAATCTATTCAATCAACGAACCAATATGACATGGGAAAATTTGGAAATGCACATTATTTGTAATTTTGAGTTTGCTGATGCAAATGTTCAATCTTTAGTGGTTTTATATAATATATTGTAATTGTAGTTTTGTACAAAAAAGAAGAAACGAATATCAGCATTTCATTTTTGACTTAAAACAAAAATAAATAATAAATTGTAGATTAACATTTTATGCAAAACAGTAAAAAATTTAATTGCATATTTAACCTCATATTTTGGCGATTTTAAACTCACAAAGCAGTCCTAAAACTGTGGTTTTATTATCGTAAAAGTTTCGTCCTTGGTAATCATTAATCACAATCAGTATATAGTCCTATTTAATAACAGGCTTCCTTTTTTCAATGAAACGACAAAAATAAAAAATCCTCATTTAACGTAAGAATCAGAGTTTCCAGTACCGCGGTCGGTTTCCCAGGATTTTTATTTTTGTCGATTCTCGGAAAAAGGCACGTATCTTATTGACATAGATAATAGTATGCATCTCTCTACCTCTAGCCATTTCAAAGCGTGCAAACTGCCCAACGGCGCTGCTGCGCTGTGTGGCCAGTGGCACTGGCCCATGCATCACAGCCCAACGCACCGGTGTCCGGTTAGCCGGCGGGCCACGTAGGGGCGATATCCGCATCCGGTGTCCACCGGTATCCGTGAAGCACTGGATTTATGCAATACTACTATAACATTGAAGTATACTAAGCTACGTAAATACGTATATAGTAGACGCATTACGTACGGACTACGTCACTACTCACTACGTAGTAGAAGATATAAAATACGTAGAAGAATCGTATACGTATGTGTCCTACTTATGTATTTTAGATAGGTTTTTGAGACTTGAGGAGATCTTTATGTGCACGCCGTGCACAGTGCACATCATAGATGAAAGAAAGGCAAACACAAACCACTGCAAACCTAAGAATCAAGAACAACAAGACCATCTGATCATAGGAGACTTAAAAACGTTCGTACGTCCGGTCTCCGTCGTCTTCACCCATTAAAATTAAATAATCTTCACTGCCACAACAATAAATTGTGATTTTAATTTTATTCCATAATATTGTAACTACCTTCAGAACTAATTCTCGTATTGATGTGTTGGACTCGTAGAACTGCTAAACTATTCAAACAAAAATAATAAGTCGTAGCTTTTTACCAAATTTTTTACCAAGTTGTGTTCCATTTTGATATAATACACATTAAAGATTGTTTAGACTGGTTACTGGTTTAGTTAGACGATTAATATCTAAAAAGCAGCAAGAGTGCACTGTAAACTTTTTTATTTTTATTTTCATTTTTTAAATCTTGGTTTTAACTTAAAACTGCATTTCGACGATGCATTGTACTATTTAGCTAGTGACAAGAAAAAGTTAAGAGTCGAAGTTGTTTACGGGTGCTTACTACAACCGCTGATATACTGATTAATTTATCGGATAATATCTGGACCTAACATTTGACATACATTCTTTGTTCTCTCTATTCAGTTATTTATAAATTGTGCTAAAGTGCAAGCAAAATGAATCGTACAGAAAAGGAGAAATATATTGAGAATTTCGAGTATCAATATTTGTGATGACGTAAACAAGTATGAAAAGTTATCGAAAATCGGACAAGGCACCTTCGGGTAAGTACAAACCATTAGCTAACGTTAGTTACTTATATATACATGTATATATATATTACTAGTGACTATGTTAAATGGCTTGTCCAGTTTGTTTTATATATACACAAACAAGGTAATTTGTAGTAAAATTGCTTAGTTTTGACTAATAAACAGATTGTTTTTTTTATTATCAACAGATTTTACATAGGGATATGAAAGCAGCCAATGTATTATTAACAAAACAAGGTGTATTAAAACTAGCAGACTTTGGGCTTGCAAGGGCTTTTAGTGTTCAGAAAAACCAACCAAACAGGTATACAAGACATCATTTTCGAAATAATTTCTGGGGGCAGAGTATTGTCTTATCATTATCACATTACCATCTTCATTTCATTTTGATCACAGGTACACAAATCGAGTGGTAACATTGTGGTACAGACCACCAGAACTTCTTCTTGGTGAAAGGAATTATGGCCCAGCAGTGGATATGTGGGGCGCTGGATGTATCATGGCAGAAGTAAATTTGAAATTTATGAATGAAATGGTATTTTTAAATTTGATGGGAACTTTTGACTATACTTCGTCAATATTCTCGTTTGCAGATGTGGACTCGTTCGCCAATAATGCAAGGATCAACAGAACAGCAACAGATAACTCTCATATCGCAATTATGTGGTTCTATAACGCCTGAGGTTTGGCCTGGTGTTGAAAATCTGGAGCTGTTCACTAAGTTGGATCTACCTAAAGGTCAAAAAAGAAAAGTAAGTGTATTTGTATTTTAGTAATTATATTTTTTGTAAAAAATCAGTGGTTTGTAGGTCAGTTTTTTTTAGATCTTTGATTGTTTCTGTTTTAAAATAATAATAATTTACAGCTAGCTACAATGAACTTAAACTAACGCATTTCTACCAAATACTACAAAATTTACTTCATTCGTTGGTTTCTTTACCTACATTTTAGGTAAAGGACAGACTAAAGTTTTACGTAAAGGACGCGTTTGCATGTGATCTTCTAGACAAATTGTTGACACTAGATCCCTCCAAACGCGTAGATGCAGATGAAGCTCTTAATCATGACTTCTTCTGGACCGATCCAATGCCCTGTGATCTAGGTCCCATGCTTCAACACCATTCCCAAAGTATGTTTGAGTATTTAGCTCCACCGCGTCGCCCTGGAGGACCGCATGTTCGACCCCAACCACAACCTGCACCAGCAAAACCCCCGGCAGATGTAGGATACCATGATAGAGTTTTTTAGGATTAGTAATTCTATGATATTATAAGATGAAACTTGAGCGAACTAAAGGTAAAATTCTGTCTGAAAATCAGTACCTAAAAACTTCTTCAGATAATTTGTTAACAATAATATGTTTACCTTTGAATGTAAGTGTAATTACTAATTGCGATTTTTTGCGATTTACAAAATTAGTAATATGTTCAATGTTCTCATTTGTCATTGCCAATGGGATTATGTTAATACAAAGACAAGAATACGCTACGTAGATTTGTATTTCTTCTGTGCAATGATTATGCACTGCGAAAGCAGAATTCATTTTGTTTTTACTACTAAAATTGATAAAATAGTAACGCCTTTCCCTATTTTACTGCGGGTAAAAAACAACGTTCGTCAGTTCCAAGTTATTTTCACTGTTGGATAATTACTTATATATGATTTTTTTGTAAATTACTTACAAATAAACTCGAAATTAAAAAACAATGGTATTCACATTGTATTGTTAGGAGAATAATGTTACAGTGCAAAAATACAGTTAAGTCGTATTTGTTTTGTGCTTTAGCGTTATTCTATGTTAACTAATAGTGATTTATTTAATTTATCACTTTATACAATTACCATTACGTTAGTGTCCTTATAAATTATACTAATAATTAAATGACATGTGCTGGTAAGAATCATTGTTTTTTCGTCATATCACTATTTTGACCTATTTCATAGCTAATGTAATGCAAGCATAATAAACATGTCGTTTAGAACCGTGGACGGCTGTCGAAAAAAATTGGCAGTATTGACACATTTGTAATGTATGTTTCGTCTTACAATTCAGGGCCAGCCCAGGTGTCACGGTCAATTTGGATAGTGAAATTGTATGTTTCGGTAGTACTTGACACAGAAAAATGTATTGGGCTTCATTTCTGATGGTCAAAGCGCGAAAATCCGTTATTTTAACGGTTTATAGTATAGCCAACCCACTCATGTATATGCATGTCATATCATGTATTACAGCATGTATGTAATGCATTATTATTATTATGTTTTATGTTGCTACTCTTTCTATAGAAGGTCTCCCATTTATTTCAAAAACTACAATTCAATGGAGGCTTTCATAGAAAACGTAGCAATGGACACTGGTGGTGGTACGGCATGTTGATAATATCAGAGAAACGAATGACCCGTTCAAACCATTCCAACTTAGTAGGCACATGAACGCAGGACTGGACGACCAGCCGAGTCATAATATAATAAAAGCATATCGAAATTAATGATTGGTTTAAGAAAATCATTGAGTGTTTAGTGTTTCTCGTTATGATATTTTCATTATCTCCTTAAATACTGGGGGGATTTGTGCCCCTCATCCCCCGGGTTACCGAAAATATCTAGGTTTCTGCAGCCATGCCGACCACTGACCACACCGACACTACCAATCCGATTCCGTCGGCGTCGGCACATCATTCATTCACCGCGTCATCATTCAGCTAGCTAACAATCTAGTTTCCGAAAGAAAGCGGAGTTTAGTTTAGTCAGTCTCAACTCAACTGAAAGACTAGAAATAATAATTTAAATAGATTACGCATAAATAAATTATGGTTCATTCATAATTCAATTCATAATCAAATCAATCATCTAAAAAGTTTCCTATGAATGGAAAAACCAAGTATTTAATTATACGGATAGATTAGCTATTTGTTACATTTGCGCCTGTGTTGTGTATGGAAAATCTTTGTAAGACACAAACGACATCACGTTTTAAGTTCACGATACCCCAAGCACCAAAAATTCGGACATCTGCATCATTATGTGTCTTGAATACAACAAAAACACATTGCTTTATGATGGAATATGGAATTACTAATATGGCATAGAATACAATGTACATAACAAAATCAAATACACATTGCATTAGTCCGAAATCGGGAATCTCTTCATGGGTGCATTTTTCAGTGCAGCACTGTACTTGACAATCCCTGTATGTATATGCCATATGCATACATTATCAAAATTCAAAATGTTGTAATTTTGCACCAACGAAACACAACGGGCAACTGAAACTGGATCGGAATTTGATTTTTCAGGTTCAAGATCCACAACTGACGGAAACTGTTGTTTTGATTTTTTTAGTTTCTGCCAAATTATAGCTGGACTAAGACTGCATATTGCATTTATACTAGTTGATTTGGTATTTTGGACACACATACCTTCAACAGTTTCAACTGATCATCATTGATCTAAACAAAGTCAGCTTTTTTGGTTACTGAAGATATCTGTCAGCTGTGCGAATTGCCAAAGGCATATGCCTGCCTTGGGTCTTGGGTGCCGGATTCTCGTAACTATTTTAGTGTCACCGCACACCGGAGGTATTTTTAAACTTTCTATTCAATGTAATGCTAGTAGATTTTTTAACAAAAAAGCTCAAGTTGGAGACGAAAACTCGGAAACCAATTGACTGTGTGTCTGCCTTTTAAATTTAAGGTATTCTATTTAACGTATGTTAATCTGCATATTGTTGTACTTAGAATTTTAGAAGTAAGTCCCACCCACAAGTGACAAGAGTGAAGGTACGTAAATCATGTCAGATGGTGAAGGTAGTCCTCCCGGCTGGGAAAAACGGGTTAGCCGATCCACAGGTAAATCAGTTTTGTAAAAAAAATCTTGGTGTCTTGTCTTGCTACTTATCTAGCTCTGGCTCATTACGTTGTTTATGTCTGTTTTCGTATGAAATAGGTCAAGCATATTACCTAAACATCTATACGAAGGAGAGTCAATGGGAGAAACCTACCAAAGCTGCATTACCTGGGTCTCCTTCAGGTCCATCAAAAATCCAAGCAAGTCACATTCTTGTAAAACATCGAGACTCGAGACGACCTTCTTCATGGCGTGAAGAAAATATTTCTCGGTCAAAAGATGAAGC
>JAHZNB010001898.1:0-18998 GCA_027744295.1 Callyntrura guangdongensis
TTATCGACTTCTTGTAATGATTTTTATAATGAAAACTATAGCTATTGAATGAATAAGTTTAGTTGCTGTTATGCATTTCTTTTAGAATCCTGTGATCATCTCTATTTAAAGGTGTAGGGCTAATTATGTAAATTGGTGTCAGGTGGAGAGATATATACTATTCACTGTCTGGAATGTTGATTCTATTATAATGTTAATACTCTCTTTCAAACAGAAAACGTCTCTGCCATTGTGGACACAAAGAAGCTTGTGTCTCTAAGAAGATTGTATGAATGAACTTAGCTGAAATTCTTGTTGTTGGAAGCAGTGTAGCATAGTCAACTTGTTATGTTTTATTACTTCCATGTACTCAAAACATGTTTTTAACACTTTCAATATGTGATTGATGATGATCCAATATTTTTGTACATTAGGATCTCGTTGAATATGCTCATGTGTACGAAAACCTGCAAAGTATTTTAAACTTAAACCTGTGATTTGTAGAGTTCCATATTCAGTTTTGGCTTTAGTTTTCTGGAAAGTATAAAAAATTCAATTTTAATCTCTCAATATCCCCGTGCAAGTTTTAATTACTGGAGTTAATTAATTTTTACCCTAAAATTATGTACGAGGGTAATAAATGTTGAAGTTTGGGGTTGTAATTTTTCATGGTTGTTAGTTTGTGCCGGCACTACCATACAATGTTCACTTATATAGAACCGTTTCTGAATGTGTGACGATTCTGTACTATATTTGTACTTCTCAACTCAGAAAGCGAAGGTTTTGGTACTTTTTATTTATTATAAAAAGTTGCAAGCTAAGAACGGGAGTCAAAAGTAGTATAATTATGTAATGATACAGTACCTGACTGTACAGTACCTGATCAAAGCTACTAACTGTGATAAATGATTAGTAATGAAAAGTCTGTTTTATGCTTACACTAGTTTTCATACACTTGTAAAAACCGATGACGATATTTGAATATATTTTTTGGTCTTAATCGAGTATGGTACGAAGTAACCAAAGTAGAATAATTTTGTATACTTTGGACTAGCTTTGGTACGAAGAATTTTCTCGTTGACTGGTTATTATTGATTTAGTAGTATTCAAAAGTAGGATATTACCTAAGCCTAAGCCACGGTTAACTATTACATACTTCTATTTAATAGAATTAAATATTTTATTTTATTTTATTTTACTTAAATCTATAATATTTATACAATTAACTAAATTATTATAGTAATAGTTACACTTATGCCTGCGTTTAACTTAAAAATGATTTTATTTAAATGACAATTGGGTTGACTGTACAATTTTGAAACAGCTTTGTTCGCAGTACCGAAGAACTACAAGTTGGTCGCTGCGCCACTGTTTGAGCTATACGACAACGCCCAAGGATACGGACCGATTATCTCCTCTTTACCACAAGCTCTGTGCAGGTAATGCAGATGATTCTTTATTATCCTAATGATAAACTTATGTACCATAGAGTATTTTTACTGTATTGTAAATTTCGTTCTCTTTGCATCTTTCTTGAGATGAGATCTATGTTAAAATTAAGATTACTTTTTCCGTTTCTCAATCATAATTTTAAATGCTTCCATTGTCGAGTATGTTTACACTACATTGTTTGAATGGCTGTATCAATCGACTACAAATATCTGAAGCATTTTGTTAATTTCACATGTACAAACATAATATGTACGATTACCCTTTATGTGTATCAAACAATCCATTTACTAGATTAATGGAGTAACTCATTTGTCATGCCGTAAATAATGATGTTTGTGCTTAATATTCATAATTTTCAAAAGTACTTCTGTTGTAGTAGTTGTCTGTCATCCTCCTTTTGACTTTCATATTATTATGTTAAAATGGAAAGTTCCACCGTTCGTTGTTGACGTCATCTATTTTAGTACACAGATACATCGCATTTTATAATAGCAAATTTAACATTTAGCGTGCATGTAAATATACTGTGATTGTGAGACGGTTTTAAACGGTATTAGTCACAATATATATATATATCTTTTATTATTTCCTGGGTGTGTTTCGTTTCACTGTAAACACATAACTCTTTTCTGTAATTTCTTTCAATGATTCCCAGTTACCAATTTCATCATCTAATTTTAAAATCTACATGATGATGTTGGAAACTGTTGACTGTTTTAAGCAAGGATGTACTATGTATGGATATCTGAACAATGTTAATTTTTTGTGACTAAACAATCCCCATTTGAGTACATGTAAAACCTTTGTAAACTAACTTTTTACTCTGCATTAGCAACGATTCTCCATTTCCAATGCATTAAAAAAGTCGGTAGCAACATGCCCCCTCCGTCAAAATTCAAAACTTAGTCACAGAAAATATAAAAGCTACAAAGGGTTCTTACATCCATTTAAAGTATATTTCATCCAAGGTTTTAAGACTATTATGATTAAAAGGGAAACTTCTTGGGAATGTTTTCTTGGCCAGAAATGGGAATCATTATAAGCTTTGTACAGTGAATGTGATCTCATTTTTTCTATTTCTAGTCATATTAAGTCATCGAGATAATTCTAGTATTGAGTGCACTTTTAAATATACATTTTTTATGTATAAAATGACTATACCTTTTATTTTTAGTTACTAAAGATGTTACATATTTGTATAATTTTATTTAGTGGATCAAATATGATGAAATTGAACCATATACTATGAATTTTTTAAGGAATTGTAATTGAAAGTCAGTTTGCACTTTCTTCTAATCTTTGTAACCGAAACTTCACCTTGCCAAAATGGTATCTTTAATTAACAGACTGAAAGAATGAATGCACGTTGAAAAGTAGTCTGTCGTTAAATTATAAAAATTACCATTGGGCACACCATTGTTAGAGTTACATTACATACTGTCTGTTTAGTAGAGATGATGATGAAAACCCTGTATGACAATTAATTGTCTTCCAGAACCAGTACAAAATAAATTCTTACAAGATCAGATATCTTGTTTAATTTTTAACTTGTATGAAAATGATCTCTAAAAAATTTTGTTTGTACATACTAGCTAAAAGTTTGAATTTAAATTTGGAACTTCGCGAGCGAATCCCTAGATTTACTCTTTTTTGTACGTTGTAGAACGGTACATAACAAGGTACATGTTTAGACTCAGTAATGAAGGGTGAGTAAATTACCTAGCTATTGTTATCGTCGTTGATTATCTCAGATTTGTAGCACCTAAATTTATTTAAAATAAGAATACATTTGTCTACTTACATACTTGAGTACGGTCCAATTAAGTGCGAAATTATGTATATATATCATTTTTGTAAGAACCACCATATATATCAAAAAAATGAAGTCACGTGTTTGAAAATTTCAATATACATATTTTTCTATAAAATATAAATAATTAATGCTGTACACTTGTACTAAAGTGCCATTATAAAGAGATTGCGGTGCACCTTTTCCGGCAGAGGTCTCCTGAATAAATTAGTACAATACAAAAATGTCAGCAGTATGGGGTAAAAATGTGATTCTCATTTTCACACGCTTTTTGGGCTTTATACTTAATGTCACGTTACCCAACCATTTTATGTCTTCCGTTGTGTGTGTTACGGCAATTGTGGGTTGCGACATTTTAATTAACACAGTGCAGTGGCCTGTAGCTCAGTTATTTTAAGTAACAACACCTATTGTAGACCTTATACAGACTTCAAGGTATATATATTTGCTCGTCAGGACGGTTCTTAGACGATGGAAACAACTTAGCTAAAGGTAAATATGATGCTAAATTTTAAAAAATAAAGCAAAGCAATCAAAACACTGCATAACGAAATATTTAATTCCTGTTTGTCGTCCCCTTGTATCAAGAAATCATTGGGTTTACGTCGGTTAAAAGTTTATTTATAGTATCATTTAAATTTTCCTTTGTAGTTTGTATATAGTTTCTCTATTCTCTGTCGAATTGTGACACTTGAGCATTGCATGTTAGGCGAACATTAAAATTGATACTAATTAAATTTAACTTTTGCTTCAATTCAACCTGTCCTTCATTTAAATGAGGGACAATCGTTTTGCCATTCCTGTTTCTCCCTCATTTTGAATTATGTAGTTAAAAGATTAATACTACTGCATTAAGTGCTTTTGTAGTCAACATTCAGCATACAAGTAAAAATGCATATAATATTTAATGACGTAATTTCTTCCGACACAAAACCCCGGAACGAACTGTATCTTCCACTCACAATGATGTTCATGCAAGTTGTAGTTCAATCATCATAAAAGAGTTTTCTTCAAATTTATTTGCAAACGACAGGATTTTGATATATTTCACTCACGGCATAATTTCCGTATTATCAATAGTTGAAGAACTTTTCAATGTTTCTCCCATCATGCAACCAATAATGAATCCCTTCAGGATTCCTAAGTGTGGCTTGAATTTGGAAGATAAAGTCATTTTTGTCGTGTTTGACCCCATGTTTTTTGAACTAGAGAAATCATAGCTTCATCGAGCTGAATTGATTTGCATACAGTTAAAAAAAATCATTTTATTCAAGGTTCAAGACAACAAATCCTAGTGCTTCATTTATGTAGGTGTTCATATAATGTGGGTTTTTTAGTTAATTATTTTGCCTATTTCATTTCCATCATATAAACTGTCTAGACAATATTTAGCAAGTAGAATTGATGGAGGATTGAAACTTGGTAAGTGATAATTAATATAATTTCTTTTTGTTTCAGGTTTAACTTTGTCTACCTCTAAAGTACTTACATAGGAAATGGACGGCAGCGAACACAATATACCATATTGATGAGTCTCTTTTCACAGGATTTTGTCAGAAAGTTTGCTTTTAGGGGTATTCCTCTGGAGAATCTCGTCGTTTCTCTTTGTGACATACTGCACATACCATTAAAAATTCGTCACGAGTCAGGACGCGATTAAGTGCAACTTTCTCACTAAACTTTTGTTTTGTTATTACTACTTGTTAAAAAATGCCAATAATATCATCAACGTTTCTTTGTTTATATCATATGTAATGCGTTTATTGTGATTAGGGATATAGTCGATAAAAAAATAAACTGACTTTTCATTGTATACGACTGATGATGATTGAGAAGAATAAGCCTTTGAATGGTTTTTTGTATGGTAATATAAAATTTGAGATACCTGTTCTGTTACTTTATTTCAGCAGCACCTTTCTCAAAGGATTCATTTATTGTTTTCCATTTGACATAAATTTGTAAAATTAAACATCACAGCAAAGTATTTTATACAATCGCCGGGAATTAAAAATGCAAAATTACTTTAAAATAAACGTTTACTTCATATTTTGACAAATTTTTACCCTCGGGTAAGTACTAAAAAAACTGAAAGGGGCATCATGAAACATGCGAGTAACAACTGATATGCGATTACACGACAATTACTGTGCACGGTTAGGTGCAAGAAAGAAAAAGTGGCATAAAACAACTTCAATGCATATCCCTTTTATAACTTAAGATTCTTTTATTGGATTCTTCATGTCACTATAAATCAAGGGTTGATTCAATAATTGAATCTCATTAACTGAGCAGCAGTGCCGTCTTCGGATTTCAACAACAGTATTATCATTCATGATGTATTATACAATGTAATTTTTCTCACAAGAAAAACAGAAAGTGAAACAGAAATTGTCGTTGGTCGCACTGGTACTCGTAAATGCAATCAGTACTTTTGTCCCAAGTCCTAATAATTATATTATAGATGGCATTCCCTCGTCAGCGAGTACAAGAGGGCACATTCAATTCCTCTAAACATGCAAACTAATATAAAATGAAAGTTTTTTTTTATTAAAGCAGTAGAAGAGAGGAAGGAACCCCCTTTCACATTTCTATCCGAACCAATGTAGCATTTCATTTAATGTAGTGAAATTTTTATTACTAACAATTTATTGTGTCTAGTGTGCACTTTTGTTGCATATTGATATTTTAAGCAGTATAGCAAAAACGTTGTATAATTGGCCTATCATATATGTATATCATACGTAGTTATTATCACTCGAGTTAAACCAACTTCGTTTATCAATATCTTTCGCGAATATGAGTCACTGTGCGTGCCGTGACACTTGATTATATTTAGTTTCTCGTGGCAGCTACAGAGAGGAGTTAAACTTAAAAATGATTTTTTTTTCTAAAATCGTCAAATGCATCATAATTAAAGGATCGGCTGGCGCATATTTTTACCCTTGTCTACCACATCACAATTTTGTCCCGTTAAGCAGTTTAATTCTGAAAAACGCAATTCCGTCGCAAGTTCAGCAGCATGAAGCATGCCCGTCAAACGGAATCTGGTCAAATGTGATGATAAGTCATTATAAAGACCAAAAAATGCCCTATCGATAAACATGTTTACCACGCACAGTCATATACATTCACGATATTGATAAGTGAAGTTGGTTTAACTCGATTAATATTAACTTCGTATATACATACGTACGTATATAAGTACGCGTGTATTTATGGAACCAATGAGTTTTTTTTTTAAATTTTGGTTTAAACATAAGTACAGTATGCAGTCGCAGTGCCATAACATTTTTCAAAATCAGTTTCCATTTTCACTAATGTTTATTACAATCCAGCGCAGAGAGATCCACTACCACTGACTTTCAAGCACCAATACGTACGAGCGGTTCTCCTCTGTCCAACTTAAGTCCACTCTTATTTTTTTCCTTTTTAAAAGGCAATAAATTAATCGTTTGACAGGTTAATCTGGTATTTATGACAAAACTGGAGTCATACAGACTCCTGACTCCTGATCCAATCCAGTTTTGTGCCGCATAATCATTTCTTTCCGGTTGAATGATCCAGTCTCCCGCAGCTAGAGAAACGATACTTGGGACTAAATGTCATCGTGCGGACGCTCCATGTGGGCTGTTGCTATACCATTTCAACGGAGGATAAATCTATTATACGACAATATAAAATGCAATGATAAAATATGGTTTCGGAATGGAATAGGAATTTTTCTTGATATTTAATACAAATGCATTTCATATTTTGATGAGCTACCGCATTTTTGAGAGACAAAGTCAAACACGGACAACGGACAACACTAGAAAAGATTTGTAATCATATGTTAGTTATATTAATTCAACTCGTTTTCACATTGTTTTGTTTTACATTTATTAGCACTTTATAAACCATGCTACTTTACGAGCAAGTTGATTTCAATTTGTTGCGTATGAAAAATTTCGCTAACTTTACATTGAATTAAATTTCCTAATCTATCTTGCTTCTGATTTAATGAAAAAACCTGCATGTTATGTCGTTATCTTCCCCAATTCGATACTACGTCGGCGAAACAAAAGTTCACACTAATTATCATTCGCAGTTATATTCATAATCTTCTGATGATAGCTTATTGGTACATGGTACGTATTTAGAACTATGAAAGTTTTTTTCTCACTGCAGTTAAACAGCAAGCAGGGTTTCATGACAGTGGAGAAATGGAGAAAAAAATAAAGAATGAATAAACAGGAAATGGAAATGAATGACTTGCTCATGTCATCTTCACATCGCCCCTCCTTCATATCTCTGTAAACCATTGTCATTCTATTCTTGATCAAATGGTGATCCCATTGTTTGCCACATTTCAGTCACATTATTTTTTTCCGCTTTTCTGACTCTTTCATCAGACTTCCGAATGGGAAGTTTACGTTGTTTACAGCCATTTCAGTAATAACTTGATGAGTCAAGCTGGGAGTAAATAAAACCTCAGTCGTTGAATGCATTCTCTCCGGCACTTTTTTCTTCCCAAGGAAATCAGTGCACAATGTGCACTATATGGAATACTGAAAGAATATTTAGGTACACGCTTACATACTACTTTTTCCTAGTTTGACTTATAGAATTCTGCAACAATTTTAAGAGAAATCATTGAATATCACAGTTTGTAATATTATATAAAAAATAAAAATATAAAGGGGGAAAAATATCATATTTTGTTATGTAGCATGCAAACGCTACTACGCAGTAAACCCCCTGAAGAAGAAATTACACTATTGTGCAGTCATTGAAAGGGTGTAGCCCGTGTATAACGTTCATTAGTCGAGTCGACAAAAAGCAAGGGAGATTGTGAGTGATGGTGGGTGAGTCGTGTGCCCGATTTTCCTGTTGTTTTCTCTAGCAACAAAAGTTTCACGATGGGTCCGGAATCCAATTCCACTTGAGTTCACATGTAAAAAACTTGATCTAATGTATCATCTTCCATTTCTTATCATCCTCTTTTCCTAAAAAAAATTCATGCTTTTATCCTATTTTGATGTTGTTTATGGGTTCATTTTTTCATTCTCTTTCAAAGCATTCTATATGGTCGAGGGTTGGTGTATTCTGCCCATTTCAATTTTGTGAGCTCCATTCCCATAAAGATTATATTCAACAATCAAGACTGGTCATTCGGAGGATGGCGCAAGTATTTAAAATGGAAAAATATACATAAATAGTATGACATGGTTTTACGAGCGTGCTATGCAAAATTGCTTGATAACCAATTAAACAATCAATGAGACATGATACATATACAAATTCATATGGGATCGTTCGATCTTCATTCAAATTATATGATATTTTGTGCTTAACGGCAGAGAGAAGTTACCCATTTAAAGCTGCAGCAGTAATTGATCCATACAGCGTGTTGCCGTAGCCACTACTAACCAGTGGAATTCGATGTGAAAGTAGTTTAACTGATATTATTATTATTTTTGTGGTAAAACTGACGCCAAGGGACACTTCACCAAAACGTAAATCGCCATTACTTGTTGAACCCACAAAGATTTTCACTTTGTATAGTAACACGAAGGAATTCATCCGTTTTTTGGAATCGTCGTGTTGCTTTCTCCCCAGGGAAGAACGATAGGATGAAATCATTTCGGAACGATGATTTTTACGATGAAGACGCACATTAACGTACTTTTCTACAGGGAGAGCATCTTCAGAGCAGCAACAGCATTAAGTCGCGTCGAGATGTGTTTGGATGACACGGCCATGATGTTTGCTGTGTATATATGTCTGGTAAAAAATATATCTATCCATATCGCCCCATATATGGCACATATATAAACCGACATATTGAATGTCCACCCAACTATATATAACTTTCCCTTCTCCAACAACTGTGATTACGCTTCTTCCGCCGAAGAATGTACGAAATCTTATTGCACTCTACGAATCACGGCGACGACAACGACAACATGACTGACTATGACTTTGGAAGAAAATTGAAAGACTTTTTCTGCGAGCTTCCCTCTCTTCTACCCTTACGAGCCCTGTAAGTACTGTGTGGAGGAAAAATAATAATATTTTCTCGTTTTGCTTGTTGCCTTATTTTGCCCCCATTCTAACTCACACAAAAAGCCCACTTGCTTGTGTATTAGTTACTCGCTTGAGTCGTCTACTTACTCATTTTTTTCGTTATCGTCATCATGATGATCATCATCACATTATAATGTATTATATGCCGTGCCTGAGTGATATGGATATGTACATCTAACGAGTGTGCGTTCATGGCTGGCATTACTTGGAAGTTTTCTTCCCATTCCCATTCTCTGTCAATTTTGCCTGTCATCATGTTTCTCGAGTTCCTCCCGTTCACTAATACTTCCATCATATCTTTCCGGTTCGTTTGGTCTGTATGAGTGAGAGAAGAGGGAAAAAAGTGGAAATCTTACAGAGATACATACTCCCTTTCCTTCTAGGCTAATGTACGTTGACGATGACGATGATGGTGCTTCTACTATCATCACCATCGTCATCATCAGTTTCTGTCTCAAACTGGTGATTGGGGGGTATAATGCATCCACTAGTAGCTGGGGAGAGGGACATACTAAATGTCTTGTTTAGCTTTGGTATATATTTTTACCATGGTTTCTTAACTACTAAAAGGCTATGGACTTATAACAACAGCGAAACTCATTTTGCAATCTGTAAAAGTCGAGCAATAGCCGTTGTAATCTGGTTTCATACTTATTTTCCCAATGACTTGGAAATGCAAAAAAAGAATAGCATTTGAAGGACGAAGAACGCTTTCTTAAACTACAAAAATAATGCATAAATGATGCTTTCTGGCGATTGTAGTGATTGTGGGGAACAGTAGTAGTCTATATAGAGTTTTCTATCCTATGCGACGATTAATTTATTTCTTGGTTATTGTTATTACTAGAAGAAAATGTACATGACTTTACTGTCAACTGTGTAGATTATATTGGAAACTTGATTAGTCGTTAGTCTTAATTAGATCCAGTGACCATTAACATCTGCACCGTTACCAAGTCTTTTATATTGCATGTTCCAATTATGGATATCTTCAGTTTAACGACACTAGATATATCTAAGTATATTGGAATATTATTAGTTGAATAAAGATATTGAACTCAAAGGTGTTGTTAGATTATATCAGTTATCAGGTTAACTTTCATAATAACATATTAGCCATTTTAAAGATTAAGAAATAAAGTTGACGTGTAGAACAGAAATTGCTTGTCGCTATCTGAGGAGAAATAAAGTCTATAAATTACTAGTAAGTTCCTAAAAAATATCACTATCACGAATAACTTTCATCTTGTAAAATTGGTTACCGTTGATTGCTTTAGGAGACTCCTTAGAACCGTCTCCCTTACCTCTGCATCTCAAAGAAATGGATTAATTAAGTTATTAAATATTTTCAAGGTGTGGTTTATTTCTAAGAATATAAACTTTAGGGGGCAGGTTGATGTAATGAACTGAACTAAACAAGAGAAAACCAGGGAAATTATGTTTATGTACGGTTTTGTAAGAAAAACTACCTATGTATAAATATGAACCTCTGTTAGTATTTAGTAATTCTCTGTATAATACAGATTTTATTCTATTTCCTACACACATAATATCCACTTACTCGTATATACACCATTTGTCAAGGGAAAGTAACTTGATCTAGATCCAACACAACAAACGGATTCCTTTCTTCCCACTACCACCGCTGTTACCGTGGTCGCATCGCTTGACTGTACCATTTAGCTGTGCAATCTCCAGAGTCTCAAGTTCTCCAGCAAGTTAGTTCATCTCGTCTGTATGAGTTTGAGTTTTCTCAACCTTTAGTCAAGCTGTTCGTGTATTTTTTTTCTTGTATTTTAAATGTATTTACTTGTGCTGATGTTAAAGAGCAAGGTATTTCTACATGCTTTCTTTTTTATTAGATAAAATATAAACGGAGAAAGGACAAAATGTCCTGCAGGCCAGGTTGCTGTATCATAATCGCTTCCTCTTTTATTCCCCACCTTTTTAAGTAGTTTCTACATATACATGCCTACGACATGTATGTCTGTGGCTTCTAGTTTCTTTATTCTGGTCTGTGTACATGGAGAAACCCCTTCATTAACACGTTATATGAAAAGGGAAGGAAATGGAGGGGGAGAGAGGGTCGCGTGTAAAAACAACCGTGCTTTTACTCCGAAACACTTTTCCCGTGGAATGTTTGTATTCGCTTCTCAATCTGAGCGGCTGTATTCATTTTTCCCTGTTAAACGCTTATTTAATATCGGGTACAGGGGAGCTTTTACTAATCGGTGTAAATGCATTTTATGTTTTACGCCGGGTTTTAATGGCGTCTTATCACCACTTGTAATGACTTTAATTTTCCTTATCACTGATACTAATAGCTATTCATTTATTACCCTCATATTAGGGCATAACACAATTTCTACTTGGTAATTATTATACTTTCCCACATAAACATCCCATACAAGCCCTCCTTGTACTTTGTACCTCTCTCTAACCGTACCATTATTATTACTGACTACCTACGTAGAAGTCTATGAAGTCTATTGGAAACCGGAACACATGGCGGGGAGCAAAAGGAAAGTCAAGAGACATTTTCACCAGAAAAAAACATCACAGAGATCCTTTACTCCTGTCTCTATGACGTCCGCGGCCATAGTGAATTGTTGCACGGCCGAGCAGAAACAGGGAATGTTTCACATCCCGACAAACGTAAAAGTACAATATATTTAGTTATGGCTCGTTAAAACTTACGGTATAACTAATTACTACAATAGTTGGGTATATTGGATATTTGGGTGAGGTTTCTGGTTGCTTTATAAATGTGTGCTAACCAGAAAAATACGGCAATCAAGGAAGCTGAGATAACATCACTGTAATGTTTTTAAAAGATGAGGTTTTCGCTAATACTACCGCAAATGTTTCGCACGTGTGTTATTTTAAATAATTTATCATTTTTTGTACAATATGAGTAGCTACAAGTAAACTATTGGCAGTAATCGTCTCGTTCCTTCGTCATCAAATGCAGTGTACTTCTGAAACGTGTGCAAACGTTGTAGTAAAGAGTCGCCAATTCTAAAACTACAAGACGTTAACAAACATTCGTTCATGATTCAACTTGAAACATAATAAATAAATGAATCGATGATAATAATAGTATATAAAATATGAAATCGTTTCCTTTGAGAAATGGATACAAACAAGTATTTTATTGGCACACTCTCAATTCTATTCCAGAGGAATCCCTCGTTGAAAATACTCATAGGTATCAGCTTTATTACGTAACGTTTCGTCTTTTTTTAGATTTGCCTGTGCATGAAGAACGTAACGCAAAAATGTTTTTGGGCACCACTCACCACTCCCATCCCCCTGGACACGAGAACATTGTTGTCACGGTACCCATTGTTCCCCACCCTACCAGCGTTACGTTCTTTATGCACAGGTCCTTAAAGAAGCTGCTTCTGAACAACACTTTGCACTTTGCAGTACTTTGTATCAATTCCAATCAGATTAAGTAATGGACAAAAAAGCACATGTACATCTTCTTGCGACCACAAGAACACCTGATAGTTAATGAATATCTCAATATCACCTAAATTTTAAGCAGTAGATACAATTTCAGTTACAAAGAAAAAATTGTTGAATGATTTATTTCGACAATAGTTATTATTCAAATCATGTGAATCACATGTCTAGTGATATATTATAGTATCCCGCATTCCTACATTTATCATAATTTTTCTCCATTTATATAGCTGTTTAACAGTTAGTCTGATTTGTATTACAAATCAGACTATAACCGGCAGGAGCTAGATGCAATGTGACAGGGTTAAGGCTAAAACTTGCCCCAATTTTTTATCCTGGTGACGACAAACGTAACGTTACATGCATCTCCAATATTTGCTGTAATTCTTTCGTGTGTTTATGTGAAAAATTTGACATCGTAATAGAACGAGTACATGGTTCTCTTATCGAACGAAAAATTTATTATTGGAACGGGTAAAAAAGAATCGAGAAAAACAACAGATAAATTGGAGTGATAATAAAGTCCCTCCACAAAAATGACATGTTGATGGATACACAATATTACATCACTGCGGTTTCTTTGAACTTATTCAATGCTGTCACGTTTAACGCTTCTGTCAGCTTTAAAGCGACAATAACTATGCAAATTAACCAAGAATTCTTTCCATTTACACTTCCAAACTATGTAACAAAATAGACACATCAATAGATTCGATTTCGATAAACATCCATCTTTTATTAAAAATGATAACCGTTCCAGTCGCCGGAATATTATTTTCTATACCGGTACTTTTATCCGTAAATTATCCGTTTCTCCAAATAAACAAGCCAACCGAATTCCACGTTCTATGACAATACTCGTGAAATAAATACTTCCCCTTCCCCCTGAAAGTGACAAGCCAGAGGACAGATACAGCTGACAGTACAAAACTTACAACAAGAATGCAAGATACTTCACACTCCATTTATCTACAACCAGCAATATAATTAGTAGTCCTACTGTTGTTTAGGCTACCAGTATACCTCCACGAGACTCCTCCGCCACCGCACCAACTACCTAGACGATTTTGAAGATTAACTACTTCTTGTCTCAATGAAACCTCCGTGGCAATATGTTGCGTAACACATACACAAATACAAATAATGCTGTCTGCCCAACTCTTTTCCTGGAGAGAGAGGGAGCGAGTCGTCCCAGTTTTCACTCTGATTCCAACATTCTCTTCAAGAATAATTAATGGTCGTGCTAGCAATACCGTATGCATTGTTCCCGTCACGACGATGAGACAGAAATTTCGAAACAAGACAGACACGAAGAGATTAGAATCAAGAGAACTGTTACTATTTTAGTTTTTACATCTCTCTAATAAATCAATTTGTCAGGTGGTATGTCCAACTACCACTGCACATCAAGTTTCTCTGGGCGCCGGGCTTTTTGTTTTCCGGGGAATCTCGAACATATTACAAGATAAATCTTATTTCCTTTCCTTATAAGCAGGTCCATTGGTGAAAGTACAGTTCCACAGCTCCGCTGGGACACACACACATGATACGACACCGCCAACCATATATTTATTTAATTCACAGGAATTCCTGGTTTTGCCAGTCGTGTTAAATTCATAATAGCCTTGTAACTGTCAGTACTACCATTAAAATGCGTGGGAGCCTGAGAGTAACGATTCGATACTACACATATTTTACTTTATATTTTATGTATGGCTTCCTCCTTTTCATTTTCACTACTACCAAAATCCAGATCTCTTGTCTCTTTTTTCTTGTGTATAGACCCATCAGTGCAGCGAAATTTACTATTTTCCCGCATCAGTAGCATATTTTAACCAAAAAGTCTTTCTAAATGGTTGTGACAGGGTAGTAGGCTTGAAAAGCCAACCACATCAATCATGTTTCACTCCCGTTTTCTATTCAATTTTGTTAATAAATTGCTACCATTTCTATAAGTAGTTAATGTTGAATAGAGAATCCATGATACCACTTTAAAGCTGTCGTCCGGTATATTATTGAAACGATTCTTGCTAAATTCGGGATGATTTTAACAGAAATGCTCCGTACCACCCACACGCAGGTGGTATAATATAATCGTGATAGCTATGCATATACCTTTTCTTTTTTCAGTCTATTATAAATAAATGTGTATCAAAAAGAGATTCGGATGTACATTTATCAGCCGGGAAGAAATCCTGCATACATTTTCCCTGCATTGTTCTGCTTTTGTGCAGGTGGTTCTCGCATATCCCCCCGTATTCTTCCCTTTTTGCTGTTGAAGCTGTAAACGTGAAGACAAGACAGTGTGCTGTCCTCTAAAATGCGGCGTAGAATAGGGTAAAAAATATTATCGTGGAAAAGGAAAATCGAGTTTTGGAAATCTGCCTCTTTTTTCCCTTGCGTCCCTCTCGCTCCTTGTCTACGTGGCCGGTAAAGAGATTTGGCTCAGCAACAACCACAAAAACGTATCCAAAACTTATATCATCCTCATCATCATCATCGTGATGTTGCTGCTATCACGAAACGAGTTGTCGTTCCTCCTGTTTGATACATACTCTCGGTTTCTTATAGGAAATAATACCCAGCACGACATTATCCTTGAGGAGCAGCACAATTGGGAGGCTAAAATAAGATGACCGAGCGCATTGATGTGGAATAGGCACTGATACTCTTAAAGTTGGCTGGAGATAAAAAAGGAAAAGCTAAAATGAAATTTAGGTGTAGAAATCACATGTTGACCCAAAACGAAAATTTATTACGGTCATCCACTCATCTTTGATATCTATTGGTTTTGTCTCTCTTCCTCTCTCTCTCTCTCTCTATTCTCCTAACAAGGTTGACTTTTCAATGGTTTCTCTTTCATTCTTGTCTCTTGGCCCTAGGGTTCGAGTAAAATAAACTACCACTCACATGAGTCACATGTACAGAGAGAGAGAGAGACTCGATATCACGAACACAAAGAAAGTGTAAAGAGGTCTTTTCCTTTAGAGACGATGATGAGGAAACTCACGCCAAATAACAACTAGCCACGATGTATATACGTGTGTTTAAGTAAAAAGGGGTAATACCCCGCCACAAACAGACGGATAACATGTTTACCATATAAAGTTTGACTATTACGTATTACGTAGTAGATTACGCTACAATGGAATCTCTGCAAATGTTGAATTCATCCACCAGTTGAGATAAGATTCTCAGAATAAACTTGTGCATTACTTGGTGCGAAGATAGGGGTGCACTTAACTGAATGAAGGAATGAATACAAAAGTATCATAAAAAGGGGTATACGTTTACTCTGGTTATATTATAGGGACTGATGATGATGACTGCGGTGTTGATGGCGGATTCTGTATGTAAGACACGAGAAAATGCTCTTTACACATGTCTCTTGGCAAGGAAAAGTAGAAAAATTAGCAGCAGCGGCGAGAGAAAGTCCAGAGAAATCTACCAAGTTAATGTGCTCTAGAGGTGCACATTATGATGACGGGCATGTATGAAGTTGTTGTAATGTCTACGTCACGTACATATTAAAACTTTTAAACGGTCTTTATTGTCTTTTTCCCGCTGTTGGCCTGTTGTAAGTAGATTTTTCGTAAGACGACGTTAAAATAAATATACGTATATGAGACCAGGCTGCAGATGACTAACTCGCGCTTTCACTTATCATCATCATCGTCGCCATTGTCGTCATCCTCTAAGTTTATATCTGTACGTACGTATCTGAACTGATAAACCAGAGGGACGAAGTGGAGTGATCTTTTATTACTGTTGCCAAGGATTTTAGTCAAAGATTTTTAATCGTGTACATACTGCGCTAGTTTCAAGAGAGCATTTCATTGTGTAAAATTACGGTAATAACCGTATTGTCAAGTTATTCATCAGGTTCCAAGGGATATTCCGTATTGTTTTTCATGAAACTTTTGTATGCATCATATCGCTCACTTTCAGAGTCATTATTACGTATTTTACTGTTCTAATTCAGATTTAGGCAAAATAGCGACAGTATGTCTTGAGTTATTTTTCACGAAATGTATTACTAGGCGTTTTATGTTCTTTGCCAGTAGGAGAGGAAGAATATCCAGGGGAAAAGTTTAGCCAGCATGGTTGGTAAATTTCAAAATTCTAATACGTTTATGAAATGGGATAGCTAACATATTTTTTACATTTTTTGTTTTGTATCGTAATTTTCCCATGGATATAGATTCAGATAGAAGGCGTTGTTTCATGGTGATGTCATATTCTCGTGGTACAAAATTTATGCTATGTCGTATGTAGTAGCCATTTCACTATGAGTCGAATGAAAAGGGAGGTTGCATAAGCAAGTGAAAGTGCTTTTGGTTTTTGGGAATTTCAAGAGAGCCGTGCATAGCTCTCGTGTAGGTACTTAAAAGTCGAGGGTCTGTTGAATATTCAGCTTGCTTGCCATAATGTTACCGCGAATACACACCAAAAAGACAATTAAGAATTTTTTGATTTTGTGCGTAGCGTTATATTCAAATCATATTACTATTACGTACTAACTACATAGTAGTCGGGGTTGCACCACTACTACGAATAATCGTGTCATGTTTTTGTAGAGAAAACTCATCTGTTAGAGGGCAGAATCACATTTCCATAGAAATACATACATGGATTATTCTACCGAAATTGTCACTTAAAATAATATGATACCACAACCTCGCCATAATAAATGTATCAAATTTTCATTTAACAGTAATAAATCAGACACCACTCACTTCTCAGCTGTGAAGCGTCTTTTATGAAAGATATAATATTTGACAATACAAGTTCCAAAATGCTGGACGCCCAACCTAGTTGAGGATTTATCTACATGTAGCTTATCACTCACTATCACTTACTTAGCATTATATTCGATGATGTGTGTAGAGTTTGATGGTTGGATGGATGGTTGCAACGTACCGGCTAGATGGAAATGGAAGTAAAGAATGCCATCCTACCGTGTTAAACAGTCCCCCAGGATTTCAACGGGAATGGAAAAGGGTTGCACAGAAAGAAGTTATACGAAAAGTCTGTACGAGGGAAATGTCTCGCGTCTTACGAGCACACTTGTAAGTTGAAAATGCATGCAAAGGGGGTTGTTGTCGTCGGTGATGTTGATGATGCAAGCAACTTGATCAATCAGACATCATCGCACTAACAAAACTATAATATGGCATTTTCCCAAAAAAGTAGCTAACAGACAAAACCAGTCTTTAGTTCATGTCCATACGACGACTAGCATTTTCAACAACCAAAGCGGTATTTCCGCAATTGTAAAGATTTCAAGAATATATGCACTTAAGCACGTTGTGTCTACTCTTCAACTTGGATTTCTGTTCCCCTCGTCTGCTAACATCTTGTTCGACCACGTACTTATCTAGTCAGAATGGGTTTGCAGTCTGTTCGATCGTCTGCAGGCAATAACGTCATTTTTTCAAAAAAATAATTCGAAGAAACTAAATGAAGTGAGTTTGCTGAGTAATTATAATAATATTAAAACTAGTTAAAAGTTTGTACGTACAGAAAGCAATGGAACAACATTTCACGTCCATAAAATCTTGTTTGAACAATTTTTAATTTCATACAAAAAATGGAAACTATGACTACTATGAGTGTTTGAAAGGAATTGAAAGTTAAATGTCTCAAAAATAAAATAAAATCAACTATTATACATTTTATACAAGTAAGTTCGACTTTCACGTTAAATTGGTAAAATTGATTTCTTATTTTTTTCCTAGACTTACGTGTAAATAATGTTTGTTGACACGCTGATGTACAGTGAAACAAATCAAATGCCTTTATTTGTATTCTGAAATGCTTTTAAAATTTAAATGCTTTTATTTTCATCGTAAATTGTTAATAAAACATGAATTTTCCGAAAGTAAAAATACAAAATTCCAAGTTTTTCTTAACGAAATGCAATAAGCCTATTATCTGGTCGTTTTTTGCTGTCTCCTTAAGTGAATGGTCCTTTAAAGTAAGCCGCCCTCATGTTTTGTTTTCTTTTTTTGGACTCTGTATTTTATAACTGGATCAGTATGAATAGAACAAAAGTATCGGAAATCTATGTACAACACAATGGCTCAATATTACCATTTATTTGAAATAGAAATAAGATTACGTATATCTTGGTGTGCCTTTCAACCCGATTTTCTCAGGATGTCCTATCTTAGTTAAACCAGATCAACTTATCGACTTGTAATTTTTAAAACTGCAGACAGCT
>JAHZNB010001899.1:0-23435 GCA_027744295.1 Callyntrura guangdongensis
GTTTTGGCATGTCACCTCGAACAGCTCAGTTTCCACTATAACTTTTGGCTCGGCAATATTATTGTTATTATAGTGAAATAAGGAGAAAAAGGCTTGCATATAAATCGGTTTCTTTCTTCCCTACAACAACGGAATCCTTGCTGCTGCTCCTGATGCGATGACGAAGAATAGGGATAATAAATATATTGCTGTGAAACAGCCTTCTTTTTAGTACGACACATTCAACACCCCACTGTATAGTACTTTTTCTCTTATTCTAACGTATAACGACATTAGTGGGTAATATATTTTAAATAGTAAAGAGGAAAAGTATAAGTACACGGGCATGTGTCGAGTGAATGTATGTATGTCTGGGCTGGTGAAAGAGAAACTGCCAAAATAAATGCAAATATCCTTATTTCAAGATCCCCAGTAAGAAATGGGGCAGATACCTAATCTTTATTTTTTTTCTCCGTTTGTCTGTTCGTCTGTATATTTATTAGAGCTTAGATTGCTTCATGCATGGTGTATGGTTAAAAAGTGATGTTTGTAGCCAGAATGAAATTTCTAAAGTGGATGATGCCTAACTGGTAGCAAGACATTAGTGGAGTGATGCAGATATCGTAACTGTTTTTGGTACACACGGCAGGTTCTGACTGGCTTTGCTTCTTTCACTTTCTCTGCCCACTTTATTTCCCGGTTATGTATCCACTACTTTAGGTCTCAAGAAAGAAAGCATGATAATAATAGTGAGTGAGTGTTTATACATGTGTGTGTGTTTAAAAGAATGAGACGAGAGAGGGAGAGAGAAAGAGAGGGAAAGAAGAGTGAACAGGAGGACAGGGAACAAATTGAGTTGAGGACGAGCAAGAGAGCAGAATGAATAATTGATGCGGCTTGGTTGCTTCTTTCCCCCTTACATATAAAAAAGAGTGCTTTTTGCTTCAGTTTCATTTCTTATAACTTTCTGTGTACTTTTAAGACAGTCACAATCACAAGGTATATTATAGTAGACGTATACATGCTTACTGTATAATCACACCCGTACGGAATAGCATTTGCGACACTTTTTTAATGTGAAAATGGGTTTTGTACAGAGACACAGAAAACAGTACGTTATGTATGAGCTTTGTATTCAGGTACAACTTGCACTCTATGGCACATTTTATGTACGTATGTGTCTGTACACTTTAAAGCTAATGTTTTTTCATATGAGAATGGAAACCCCAAAGAGTCATATAGTCGTAGAGTAAATGTGCTCTATCTCACAGCCCAGCCACGCCATCACTGCCACCACTCGTATCACCATATCACTTTGTCGTCAATTTCACTCGTGAAACTATCACCACCACCAAAAACTTTTCTGCTTCTTCGTCATCTTATTCATTTCTCGTGTCTTGCTCTACCCACAGAATCGCTTTCCTCTGTCAGTCAGAAACCAGACTGAAAGAGAATAGGAAATAAGAAAGTATAATAGGGAAAGTGACTTGGAAGATGGGAATGGGCTCTGAGTTTGTGTAAAGACGTTATTTTCAAATGAATGAAGAGAATTTTCTTAAGGTGTAGAGTGGAATTGCAAGGAAAGGTAAATATGTATCTGCCAAATATAGTGCAAAATGGGGTTAACCTCGATATACATGAACAGTACATCAACACTACGAAAGTACTACGAAAAAAATATGATTTTGAAGAGCGATTCCTGAAATTTTTAAACATTTGCGATAGATGGGTTTCCATTTCATATTTTCAGGTTTCAGGTTCATGTAATAAATTCCCGCTACTATAAAAGTCGTCAATGCCAGTATAAATGCGATTTCTCAATTTATATTTGATGAAGCTATTTTGGCAACCACACCCTTGAACCATGAATAGGTAGGTGAATGTCTTCTCAAATTACCTTAATGGAATAGATACACACACAAAACACAATAAACGTAAAATAGGTTGTTTGAGGTTCATAATAAATTCCATTTGTACGGCTGTTTCCCAAAATAGGCTTTGAAATTGAAACAAATTTTATTTAAATGAATTCCGAATTGATGATAACGACTATCGAATATCGACCGTCATCATTGCCATCTACCTATTTCATTCTACAGATGTACACGACGTTCATATTACACAGTCTTCGGCTATATAGACTATTTGTTAAAATGTGAAATTGGTTCTTATATAGATACAAAAATATCCATTTTTAAATATCTATTCCACTCTGGTCACAAATTTTGAGAGAAAATTGAATTTTCCCCCGGTTATCTTATAAACTACCCCGGGGTAGGTAAATGTACTCAGCACTCTTTTCAAAGATAGACGGTATTCTAAAGTTGTTGAACTTTTCTTTTATTGAATATTACTAGATTCTCTGTAGATCGTCCATCTCTCTCTCTCTCTCTCTCTCTCTCTGTCCGAACATTACAAAATATTCAATATTATCTTCTTAGATATATATCGCAGTTCCCGCAAAAGAAGCCATTGTTCATTGTGAAAAGGCAATTTCCCGCAAAACTATCTTGTTCACTGGCAATTTTTTCTGTACTTTTGCCATGATTCTCACCGTTGCTGGTTATTACCACTCTGACACCACACCACATTTTGAATCTTTTTTTTCTCTCCGAATTTTCTCGTTGTTATTTTGCTTTTTTAGGGTACCCTTATGTTAACCCGAAATGTACCCCCATTTTTTCTATTTTTACTTTGTAAACTGCTCAAAATGTGTTATTATTTTGATGAAAAAAACGCCGGTCCAACGGAGCCAGCATACATGACATATTTACAACAAGCCTGAAGCATTTTTATATATTTTTACGTCAGGTCCTTTTTTCCTTCAAGATGGAATAATAGAACCTGCTGGAATATTTTTCCTTAGTTTTCGTCAAGATGAAAGTTGAAGACACTTTACATTACAACTAACCATATTATAGTTCTTTTTATGGCCGTTTTTGAAGTGTCCTTTGCCACAAGCCTATTTCCTTTCTTTCATCTCATCGCGTCTCGTCTTGATGTCATGAACCCTCTTGTTCAAAATGGTCATGCTATTGTCGTCCTCGTCGTTGTCGTGCCCGTTGGATGGCCATTTTTGTACACATACATGTGCACTAGTTGTGTGTAATGTGTGTAGTACGTATATTGTAAGTAGTATGGGATTCACAACGGCATACCAGTGTTGAATGAAGATGACGATGATGATGAGTACACATACATGGGCAGTAGCTGTGTGTAATGTGTGTAGTACGTATATTGTAAGTAGTATGGGATTCACAACGGCATACCAGTGTTGAATGAAGATGACGATGATGATGCTGCTGCTGCTGCTGCTGACTCCCTCAGCTTTATGTTAGTATGCTTACATTATTTTTTTCTTTTCTAACACTGTCGAATCTTTGGTAATGGCGGAGTATACGGTCGTCGGCACTCATAAAATGTTCATTTCCAGGAGAAAAAACTGCTAAAAATCTCTCGATTTTTCTCATAAAATGAACCAAAAGGCGAGACGTTTTTTGCACATTTTCTCATCTTCCTCTTTTATTTTTTTACTTTACTTGTCTTCATTTCCGTTTGCCCTACCAGTCCTTTTCTTCCTTTTTTAGTGAAGAGTAAGTACATTTGTACACACACCGCACCACACCACCACAAAAAATTTCGAATTGTGCAATTGTCCGGTTTAACTGCTAATGCGCTAGGTTCTATATAGCTTTTACTTGTTCGTGTTCATTCACGGAATGTAGAACAAGATGATAACGAATAAAACTGGAAATGGATCTACGACATGGAGAGAGGGAGGGTGGATGCCAGAGAGGGGGAAAGAAAGAGAAAAAGAGAAAGAAATTGTGAACGTAATAAAATAATCTGCCTATATAAGTTATAGAACTGGCATATAAATGCTATAACGTATGTATAACCCGTTGGCTTTTAGTAGTGCTACATTCCCATCTACCGCTCATTTCATCAATATTCCAAACCAGTACAGTTTTATAATGCAGTCGTGAAAGAAATAAAAAAGTGACAATTGACAGCTTTCCCCGCAGTATTCTTTTCAAAATGATATGGAGGACATAGGGGAAACGCGCGGAGAACGCTGCAGGGGTCTGTTGGAAATTGAACTTTGAATATCAAATATATTTTTATATTCTCAACTTTTTGTAATTGTACAAAAGGAATGGCACATTGTACTGTAATTTACCGTAATAAATGACATTATTTGGAGGGTACAAAACGCTAGTGTGTTCTCGTAATATCTTTTATACTAGGAGCATTAGATTACTTGGCAGGAAGCAGAGAAAATTTTGACCAGTGATAATGACAAAAGTCGTAAATCGTTTTACGATCCTCGACAATTTTGCGAAATGTCCTGAAAGTATGTAGTAGCATTTTCATTCTTGACGACATAAAAAGTTACAGAATTCTTTTTTTGCAACGCCTATTATGTTCCAAGAATCAGTAGCAATATCAGAAACAGCGCATTTGACATCATCTATTCTATATGACTCCAATTTAGCCAATTAATTCCGTATAACTACATGTTTTCAAACGACAGCTTTATAAACAACTTTTTCCATATTCTCCAGCAAACAGACACTGTATATCTGAATTTTTCTCTGTGTAATGTTCCAATTCCCCTCATTTATCCACATTGTTCCCTCGCATTCATCTTTCATCCCGTATTTCCGTCCCTGGAATTTCTTCAGCTTCACTCCATCCCGTAATGAGGGTGTATAATAAGGACACTCGAATTCCCTCCGGAGGGCATTACTTAACAAAAGAAAATTTTACGGAAAGGTCTTCTGTCTATCTGTGTGCCTCCCTAGTAAACAAGAAGTTGTTTCTTTTCTATCAACTTTGTATCAAAGTAAACTCAGATGAAGTCGGGATCGCACCGTTATCCTTACCATCGTGTGCTACTCACATAAATAAATAAGATAATTTCAGGCAAGTGAGAACACATTAAAACACGACATCTTGAAAATGGTAGGGATTCGTCTGTCTATGTGTGCACCGTGCACCTATACAGAAACACGCTAGGTTAAGCCCTACAATGAACAAGGATTGAATGACTCGTCTCATTGTCAGTGAATGAATAGATGAGTTTTATGATGAGTCTGAATGAGCGGAATCAACTGCAGGCAAAGTAAGCAGAGTGGAGAAAAAAGAGACGAGAAGTGCATTAATAAGTGAGCATGTATTAAAGTCAAAAGGGATTTGTAGCCTGTCTATATCCATCTCCCCTCCGTTGCTTCAGTCTTTTGCCTAAATACTAATAGGCTTGGCCTCTCCGTTTCCTAATTTATCTCATTCTCCTCTGCAAGTCTCTCTCTATTCGCCGCTGCTGCAGCTTCCACACGTTTATTACAAAAAGATTCTTTTTATCTTTTCCTCACGGCCTTTGCTGATGATAATGATGATGAAGCTTTGATGATCATCATCAGCATCATCAACATCCTCGGATCGGTTGGGTGCAGCAGCGGTAGGCTTGCATAGTATATCCCTTTCAATGCTGTGCATAGCCAAAGAAGAGGGCAATGGTCCATGCAGTTCTCTTTCACTTCATCCCCCACCACCTTCCAACACTGCCAAAGTAAAAAGAGAGGAGGTATTTGGTATTTGCGTACTTTTTCAAGCTGAATTCATTTGTAGCGCAATGCCTTTATAAATGTACCTATATACTGTTAAACTGTAGCAGCACAATGTGTATACAAAAAAGTTTTAGATATGCGCGAGCTGACATGAGTCCTTGAAAAATGAACAGGAAGAGAAGACAGACCGAGATATATCTCTCCGACAAGAATGAGCTGGGAAGAAAAAGAAGAGAAAAAAATGAAGAGAACTCTCCCGTTGAGCTCCCTTTTTCTCCTTTTCGGAGGAGATCAGAGAGGCGACAATGAAAGTGAAACTAGATTTGGCTAATTAGCATTGAGACAGGGAGGGTATACGGATAGTTAGGTATAAGCACAACACCCACCATATAACAGACAACCCTCAAGACTCTCTTTTAAGCCGGAGCTGATTCTACCTCAAAAAAGCTCACACAAGCAGACCGGAACTGGAAAACAGTAAGGAAGTGGTGTACATGCATACATGATGGGTGCAAAGAAACAGACAAATACTGTGTGAGAGGGAGAGAGAAAAAAGTGCGAACAGAGGGAGGAATACGTGACTCAATAAAAGGATAAAGAGAAAAGACAGAAAGAAAGAGGGGAAATGTGAGGGAGAAAAGAGGGGAAACTTGAGTAAGTGAGTGGTAGTGTAGTCAACTAACGAATTACTACACTCGATCCTCTATATAGCAGACATGCAGATATGATGTTGGTGATGTCGATACAATAGCAACTTATTATTAATACCCTGTGCTCTAGTCAAAGGCAGAAAGCTAAGCTTAACTTACTCTTTTTTAAAAAGATCTCGCAAAGCTATTAGCAAAATATAAAAAAGAGAATAAAAGACTAATACCAACGTGCATTTTATATACTTATTTATAATATATCAAAAAGAAAGTGTACTTTATCGTGTCAGGAGAAAACGATGCTCGGTCGGTCCCTTCGACAAGCTTGGCTTAGTACATGATAAAGTATTACTATTGAATTGCCACGATTATACAGTTTTCTTTCACTTTTTGTTCCCTGCTGCCGTCTCTCTTGATCTGCCTGTTCCCCGTTCACGGCTGAGTAACAAATGAGTAGCTAGCGTAATGGAAAATCGTGAGGACGAGCTTACGCGTACGCCGGATGCAAACGAAGACCTTGACTAGGCGGGAAATACAAAAAAATAGTGGTAATGTATTCAGCGACTTTAACAAAAAATGGGAATTATGTATAAACACTGCTCGTATTTCGCAGATCTTTTTTCCATAATAATAATAATATTTTATAGTTCCTAGAAAAACGATCCGCGCGTACACACACAAAAAAAACAACTTTTTGGCTTTAATCGAGCGTACGTACTCTAATGTGCATTACCATTATTACATGAGACTCGTCGGAGTATTAATGCGTGACTGGTGATATTTTAGCCGTTCTGGTGCTACCTTTTTACGCACACACGCTGTTGTATCAAAGTTTTGTATTCCCAATACGACTACATTTTCACGTCATTCTATACCGTTGCAATGAAAGGTGATTATATCACCGATGAATAACAACACTCACAATTACCAAATGACTACTACCACATCAGGCGTTCATTGAAACTCTCTTTCTGTAATGAAATGACAGTGCCAAAAGCTTATTCATCAACATATGTATAAAAAAGACAATACAATCCCTTTCTCTGCTTTTTTGAAAAATAAATGCCTCGTCGGTGTGTGTATGTGTGCGTGTTAGACGTACTTTCATTTTGTATTTTTTATGTGTGTAATGGGCTCTTTCTCGGTCTGTTGTGTACCGTGATAAAATCATTTTTTGCCATTAATACTCTCTTCCATTTCATTATTTGCCAAGTACTTACCCCACCACTGCAGAGATAATGAATGTAAAATGAAATAATTCATTTTCATCCATACGTTGAGCTGTGTACTAGTAAAGGGGAGCTTGGCATTGCAAAAAGTACAATAACTTTTTGTGTGTGTACCTACTGCTGCGTGTGTCTCGGGGATAGAAGAAAAAAGGGAAGAGAGCAACCGAATGAGTGATCGAAGCAACAGCAAGGAGCAAACTAACTGCTGCTAGCCCTTTTTTCACTCCAGCTTTAGCTATCTCCATCTCCCTTTGCTGCCGTCTTCTTATTATCCGTGCATACACAATTGTCATAGTAAGTACATATTGTGGGGGCGCTCGAGCAGCGCTCACTTGCTTACCTAGAATGCTCACGACAACATATAAACCGTTCATTTTTACTCATTTTATAATATAGCCAGTGTGATATCATGATACACACCGCGTTTTACATACACAGCAGTGGGAGCTCCAGCAGCAGCAGCAGTGACTGCAGCAGGTTCACATATCCGGTATTTTCTCCTATCCTCCTCTTTCCAGCAAAGTAGCAGGCTTTCGGATCGATTCGGTGGTGGTGTTGTTTGAGTGTGTTCAAAGGAAAAGAGAGAGGGTGCTCTTATTCTTCTGCTAAACCAAGCAAACTAGTGGTAGCAGCAGCAGTGTGAGTGTGACTGGCAGCTATGAGCAGCAAAACAGGGATATAAACACGGTTCACAACCTGCAAAAGCGAACAGACGTGAGCGAGGCTTGATTCGGGGAAGTCACACAGAGAGAAAGAGTGTGTGTGTGTGTGTTACAGCGCGCGCGATCCTGGGGAAAACTTGTTTGTAACCCAAAGAGGAAAAAAAAATCTTTTGACACTTTGCACGTTTGTTGTACGGCGTCCTACACGTTGTGTCGTGGTGTACGGATAGCAAAATCATTGTAACTTTCAACACTTCACTTGTTTTGTGCATTTCCGTACTTTTCACAACGTCATAATAATAATAAGTTAGTTGACAGGAAAAACTAATACTTTGCTTATAGTTTGTGTTTACCTTGTGCTCCTAATCTTTCACCACTACACTCTAAAGCAATATAAGCGTTTCTTGTGTACTTCTCACCATTTTCTCCTTTGCACATTGGTAATATTATGGGTATGCTGACAGTCATAGCTATTTTTGAGTGTGTGAAAATCACGTATGCGTGAGTGTTAAAACGTTTCTTTGGGGAAATTGTACTCTCTCATTTTTCTCTCACAATCTTTCTATGAAATCTCAATTACCGTTTTAAATGTCAAGTGACTTGGTGAACACACACACGCAGTCACACAGTAAAAAACGATATTGTAAATGTATTTTCCTGATTATTGGCGTGTGTGAGCATTGACTGAAATTTGAACGAGTGTATATCAACTTGTAAGAAAATACCCCACCATCACACAGTTCATCGTTATTTTTGTATCTAAATTTTCCCCAGAATTTTATCTATGAACAGTTTCAGTGCTGCCATTTCTAACTCTGAGAAACATTGATGTGTTTTGTATAAGGCAGAGACTTACGGTATCAAGTAGGCAGAAAAAAATTGTGAAACATATATACTTTCTTGGAATTTGTTTGTCTGCTTTGATTTGATTACCTATCTTTCCAAACTTGCTACCCAATGACAGGTTAAGGTTTTGTGTTCTAAACTCGGAAATTCTGGAAACTTTACAAAAAGAAGCCGGAAACCTACAGCAGCAGGCATTATAGTTGAGGTGAAACCAAAAGACAAGTGACAAGTCAAAGCAGCGTACAATTTTCTGGAGCAAAGCGATACACCCAAAAATGACGGCTGTACTGATATATTTGGAAGCCGTATAGTATTATTATCCTGCCAATTCAATCATTTTCTTAGAAAGCCCCCAAACAGACAACATTAACCGGGCTCGTCAGCCCCATAAACAACATTAAGAGGGCCGTGTATAGGTGAAATGTAAGGAAATTGTATTGAATTCTTACAAGGAAGAAAGAGGAGGACGTGTGTGGAGTAAAGTAATAGAAGGAGTGGAAGGAAATCAAGAAGAAAAAGTTGACATTGACATTTCTACGGTTTCATTGATGTGCTCGTGCCCCCGGTATAGCAGTATACTTTTGCCCCATTCGTGTGTGTATCTACTACTTTTCTCTCTCTCTCTTTCCCCAACTCCACTTTTCAAACGATAACTTTCTATTGTACTGCCAACGCCAACAGTTTTGTGGTGTTGGAGTAGTGCTCCCAACAAAAGTGTATATAATCTCACTAACCAACAAAGAGTAAGATCAGCAGCAGCTCCATCAACTCCAGACAGAAAAAGGAAATAAAAGGAGGTGGAATTACCAAGAATTTGTTTGATTGACTCTATAAATAAGTAAATAGTCAACGTCAGCGTGCTGAAAGCTACTCTACTATTTTTTTACAACTCCATACAAGGTTCCCTTTAACTCTTGCATGCTTTTTCTAGGGAAGTAGTAGAATAGCTTGATTGGCTACAAATTGGGCGGATAAGTAAATTCAATCATTGTCAGATCATCACCCATCTCTCTACGCCCTCTGTTTGCCACAAAGCATTAACATCCTAGAAAAAAACGTAATGCTCGCGATTCTGCCCGGCATTTTATCTTGCCACATTTAAGCGGCAGCCATGTATCTTCTTATAATACCAATCCAATTATTACTCATCCAACAACAAAGTTATTTTTCTCTGTATTTTTCCAATGCGAACAACCCCGAATAAAAAAAGTAGTGGCAAACAGGAAAAGCCGACCAAAAACTACAAGTATAATTTGAACTGATTTTTATCTCTTTGGCCCGCTGTAAATTCTACCCAGGCGACGACGAGCCAGGGAACAAGTGATGACTAATGCGTAGTATACAGGAAAAAGAACATTAGACATAGCAGGAATGATACCAGTTGTAAAGTTGCTTCTCGCGGAAAAAATATTCCCAGAGGGACACTCCGACTACATAATTTTTTATCGTTTGCCTGCGCTGCTGAAAGAGTGTGTTTGAGAACGACAAGGCTCCAGTTGCCAGTCTCTCAATGTAGTTTCCACACACTTACAAGCTAGAAAATAATAATTTCCTCTCTGGATCTGCTAGTTTGATTACGTTGAACCACAGAGTGGCGTTTCATCTTTCTTCATTTTTACCGTCAACATTTTATTGACATTCTCTGTGGATAGATATATATTTCCCTCTACCATTTCCTTACGTTTCGTTCCTTATCGTTGGTTTACTGCAGACCTGCATGCATTCCACCACCAACGTCATTATCGACATCCTTCTCTTTAGAAAAACAAGAGTACAAGTTTACTCCACAAAATCAAACCCTCCACCACTGACTCACATTGGCGGAGCATTGATGCCTAAGCAGGGGAGATATTAGAACAGGAAAACCAAGAAACCAGAACGAAAGAATGTAGATAACTTACAACCCTTTTTGTACGGTTCTCATACCCTCCTGCCTGCAGCAGAGAGCTACAAACACAAAACATCGTCATCATCTTTGCCAGTGACAAGAGAGAAAAATCGGGACAGGGCTTTATAGTCGGCCAGGCAGGCACCCTTTTCTCCCACACACTAACATACTCTCTTTTGATATGTTATTATTGCTGAGTCAACGAAGCCTTTGCACAAGAAGCTTGTGTTTTGATGACGATGATGATGATGACACAACCATGATATTATCATAGTGTGTTTCATCCTTTTTATTACACAAGGCAGTCCTTCTTTTTTCAAGACCACTGCCGTTTCTCCTGGAAAAGTACACACACTGTATCATCAAAAATCCCTTGCATCACACTACATAACACGCTACGCTACTCTGCTGCTCTGCCAGGGCGAAAAAAGTAAAGCACTGTTACAACTACCGGAACAGTTTTCTCCTTCTTTTCTTTTTGTGTAGGCAACAACCCCAGCTAACCAACCAGCCAACTCTAGTATCATCGTCGTCATCACGGTTCTCTTCTTCTTCTTCTTCAGCATATCATGTCCCACTATTGACTTTTTACTTGTTGACATCATCAAGGAAAAGCGAAGAGACAGCCAGCGGTAATATTCCTTATTCTGGAAGCATTACCTTATAATATATATCTATCATATTACACAAAAAACTTTGCAATTTTTTCAATCTATTGGATCGTACACACAAACACAGAGATTACTTTTGCTCGCCTGCGCTGCTAACATTCTTCCTTTAAAGGGGTTATGTACGGATATCGTGTGTAAAGACTACAAGACTCAAACTCAGGCTATATACGTACTGTATGTATGTACGTGCCATTTTTTATTCCGTTTTTTCCCAAAGGGAAATCGGGAAGACGGCTAACCACTATTATAGCAGTAGCAGGGGAAGACTCGCTTCATTGCTTTTCTTCTTGGGTTGACATAAAAAGTTTACTCTTTGGAAAAGAAAGAGAACCGAGTGTGTGTGTGTGTGTACAGTATATTTAAGCAGTTTGGTTGGATAGATAAAAAATGATTCTGCTGACTTTTTCAACCAAATGATACGGTTCGAAGAACACGACGACGAAGTAGCACACACAGAGACACAAACACTGAGAAAAAGTAATCATAATTATAAGATAGACTTGTTCCTCTTTTGTGACGGATAAATAGAATAAAAAAGCAATATAATTTTTTTCCTTGCTTCTACTGCTACCTCTTCTTGCAATCTCATCATATTACCCTTTGATTTACTTAGCGATACCAGGAAGAGACGAGACCATGTTTTGGGGTATATTGTAGAGAATTTTTGACATGTATATGTGACACACGGCTGTTAGACAGCGCTGATGATAGCATCTTTATTGGCAGTAATAATAGTAGCTCGTTCCTTGCTGATAACCGCTGTAACAGCTTTTTTGGTACAATAAAAAGGTTGACATTTTCTTGGTTGCTGCTGCTGCTGCTCTGCTGTTTGGCAGCAAAATTGTAGACTTTGGGGAATCGGGGAGAGAGAGAGGGAAAGAGCGAAAAAAAATTGTGTATAGCGTTTATATTTTTTTGCCTTTTTTGAACACTTTCCTTCTACCCTGATGATTGAAAAGCAATAATTTTCTAATGTCACCGGCAGCGGCAGTACGAGAAGGAAAGGGACGAGCAGACGACAGCAGCTATCAAATTATGTTGACGATAAAAGAAAAGTGAGCAACCAAAGAGAAAGAGGAGTCCAGCTTTGGTCTACAGGGAAGAACACAAATACTATTTACTTGTTTTATTGCTTGTGTGTTGTAGTATCTGCAACGTTGTATCATAAAATAGGACTGATTTATTGATTAGCTAAAGTGTGTTTTGTAGTTCTCGAGATGCCCACCAGACTAACAGTGTGTAGCGCACAAGAATGATAAATAAACCTGATGTTATTGTGTTCTACGACGGGAAAGTGTGTGCATTATTTAATATATGGAAAGGGATGTCAATGAATAATTAACTGGTGGCATATTTTACACATGTAGGTGCAATTATTCATAATTGTTAGAGGACCATTCAACGCTCTCATTGCTTTCTCTTTTCACTGACTTTTTTGTGGGTGTATTAAATTAATTTAAGGTGGATATAAAGTGTATACCGTTTTGTACCCTGAATGTTACAGAACAATAGAGCAAATAAGTGGAAGTGTGGGCGAAAGAAAAGGGCAGTTAGCCGTTTTTGTGCTAACGTATTATTACATCGTTGTTGTTTCTATCGATAAACAAGAAGTCACCGTTACACTACTGTTATTATTATTGGTGATTATTACTGACATAACGCTCAGCACGGGAAAATGGGGCTTCGTGAGACACTTCGCACGAGCTCCTCCAAACTCCTTTCCCTGATTTGGGGACAACCCGACTGGATTGCCATTACAGCCTCCCTAGCAGCCTTCCTGGTGTATTTGAACACGCTCAAAGCAGACTTTGTATATGATGACAGGTAAGATATCAGCCTAAAATTGTTTTCCCTTAGCTGTAAATAATATCACCGACGTTCTCCGTGTTTTGAATCGGGCTTGGGACAATTTTTTAATGTAAAAATAATACGGTAATCAATTATCACGTACTCTTGACAGCGCGCAATATTCGAAATAATCGACTTCTCATATCACTTTGTTTATTCACGGTACTGCCGTCGTAAAAGGCCTCTCTTGTTTCATAGTACTTGGAAACTCTCTCTTCGGGAAAGAGTATACCCCACGAACAACTCAACCTAATTCAACTTAATCATCATCATTTTTATTTTGAGACACCATTCTCGCCACCACCGCAGACACACACACTACTACTACCACCCAGATCTGCACTCACTGACACCATTCATTTTCTCCATATCGTTCAACCACCCAGCATATTACTCTTCTCGAGAGTTCTCTCTTTTCTACTTTGTATGACTAAAGCAGTAAATCCAACTCTTTTTTTCTCTTGAGAGAAAGAGAGTGAGAGTACAGGCAGAACACTCCATCAAATTGTCTCTCTCTTCTTCTCTCACTCTTGCATCATCCATATTTCCACTGTTTTATATAGAAGCTCCATTATACCCCTATATATATAATCCACACATCCACTTCAATATACAACGACATGTAATGTACATCTACAACAGCAGCAGGAGCTTCCCTCGTTATTATTACTATCAAGCATTATTATCATGCCATTTATACTTCATCCTTTTCATAAAATTGTAAGATGAGTAAAGTGAACAAAATAAGGACTGACTAAATAAAAGATAATAACATACTAACCAAGCGAATAACATGGTTTGATATCTCATATACACACATATAATATGTCCATATTGTAGTAGACGTAGACATATTTATATTCCGATATATTTACATTACGTGTTTTTTTGCTACAAGGCAAGCCGAGTCTTCTTTTTTTTCTTCTGCAGACGCCGAAGGGATTACGCTGGATCCTTCCGGATAAATTTTCATCTAATTCTGTAATAACCAAGTACATTTTATACCCATACATACAGATATATATTTACACACACACTATACCTCACAGTCTGAGTTTGATAGGTCTGGAATGGGATGTATGTAACGAACATAATATATAGCTTGGATGATTTTAATGATGATATTATGTAGTACAAGTTGTGATGGCTAAAGCTGGGAGTATTTGCTATATAGCTGAATACGTCGCATCCTTTTCAATTTAGTTGTACGTTACACAAACACAACAGCGCAGAAAGTAGCCTATATAAATAAAATAAATACATTGTGAGCATTAATATATATATAGCGGGAGTGGTACTTATGTTTTTTCCGCTTTTAAGATACCAGATGTGCTTTACTGGTAGGTATAATGACGACAGTGCCTTGACAAAAATATAGTAAATCCTTTTTGTGCGGATCCTATTATTATTGTACTACGCGACAACGACGATGTTGATGCTGAATAAACATCACTTTTTGTCCTGGCATAGGGGCGCCCAAATAAATACACCCAAGACACTCAACATTGTCATCTGTATTGGCAACCGGCATTGTTTATTTTTCCAGAGAATAAAGAAAATAGATATATCATGTCAAGTCGTAAAAGATGATGGTGACATAATAAGTACTTTGGTTTATGCCAAGAGACGTTTCATACATGGTGACGCTGCTGCAACAGATACGTACACGCTCATTGCTACCAATTATTTTGATGATTTTCACTTTCCATAATTGTATAATAACACAAAAATGGTTATGACGTGTAATGGACACAAGTGGAAGATTGTAAAAGTAGAAATTTAAACTAACATCTCAATGTCATTTTCTCGTTAACAGTGTAAAAGCTGAAAATGATATAAAAAATCACTTTTCTTTATTTATCTTTTCTCTTGTAACTTTCAATGGCGCGCGAATACAGCAACAAATAAATTGAGACGAATAAAACGTTTCCTTTACAAGTCATCAAACAGTCAAAAAGGGATTCAGAAACAGAGAGTTTTTGTCCTCAAGCCCCACAAATAAACGAGAAACGACACTGTTCTGGTGTGTGAGCACGATTTGCTCAATAGTCTGTGATGTGCGTATATATGCGTACATTTAGGAATTTAAAAGCTACTGAGGGACGTTGCGTGTATAGTAAACTGGCAGTACGTGGAAGCACGCGCAGGCATTCCTCAGAGATAGAAACTTTTTTTGTCGTTTGCGGACGTTTAGATAGTAGGGATGCATTTAAGTGTATTTGTATGTGCATATGTATGTATTTTTCCGACATTATTACAGTACTCTAGCGGCATGTTATAAAACCGTATTGTTGGAGTGTTTTTATTTTTGTTGTGTGAGGGGGTGTGCAAGTGTAAAATCATTTATTGGGAAACATCCATCTTCATCACGACAAAAAGTTTTGTTGTTACCTACTAGTTTGGTGTTAGCTTTACGGGTCTCCAGTCAGGAAACAGTACTGCCATCAAAGTTTTTCTGCTACTAACTCCCTGTTTACTTGTACAGTACTTTTAAGGGGTGCTACAGCACATAACTAGTCCTAACTATCAAGAAGAATAATAGTCCCTACTCCCAACAACATTAAATATGTACCTGATTGGAGCAAAATAGAGGGAAAAACACAACAGCAACCTTGTTGTCAGCTCATTTGTATAAAAAAATTCTCAGAACCACAAGACTCTAAAATATTTAGTAAGAGTAATTTTATACGACATTACAAATGGTAACAGAATGGCAGAACCACTGGGGAAACTAAAAGTCGATATGTCAAACAGGTGGTCTAGCTCACTTACCATCTTTCTCTCTTCGCTTTCCCCCACGTCCTCTTACAAAAAACTCCATTTTTCGTTCTGGTAACGCAGCAGAGGATTTCACGAAAAAAATGTCAGTGTTATCTTCATTTTCCCTAAGATGCACCCCGAAATATGTATACACACGAAATATGTATGGGAGCGCTTATAAAATCTCAGTTTTGGTACCCGTTTTTACTCCTGTTGCTGCGTAGTCTCTGAAAAATCTGTACCATTTATATGGGATATAAGCCCAATATTTTACATAATATGAGACCATGAGAGCTGCATCGCGTTTTATGGAACACCTTTTTTTCTACCCATTTATTTTCTCGGCAAGTATCATCATATGCCCATCTCACGCGGTTTAGGAAAGCCTTCCAAGGATATTTATTACTATACAAATATTTTCTTCTGATGTTGAAAAGAAGGAAGAAAAATAAGTTTGTTTTTACGAGTTCCAATGGGGAAAGTAGCAGCAGGCAAGTTAAGTCCATCATGTCTGTCTTAGGAGATCTTTATACGAGAAGGCCCTACACGTTAACTGTAGTATTATTGCGAGTGCCCAAGTTTATTTTCTCTTTTCTCTTCCTTCACTTTCCCTTCTTGAAAGAGTCCATTTTAAAGCCTGGAAAGCAACAGTGGATAAATGTGTGCCAGAGAGCAGCATACGGAAAGAGAGCATGGCGGCGTGGCTACGGTGGTGGGTAGTGGCAGTAGTAAAAGTAAAGCTTCTTCTGAGAATTATTCTCTCCAACTCGTCTTGATATGAATGTCTCTCGAAATGAGACTAAAAGTTACTGAGAATATGGTCCCCTCCAACAGAAGTGGATGTAGGTATAAAGAGAAAATGCCTGAAAATTCATTCAACAACAAAAAGGAGTAGTAGTGGTGGTAGTAGCAATGGTAGTAAAACAACTTTGTTTTTGTGGTAACACATTTAGAATTTTCCAAGAAAACTTGTGTGCGCTCTTCAGGAAATCTGCGCGCTGCAAACTAGTGGCAACTGGATTGCTTTTCGTGTCCCTTATTATTATTGTTGACGGTATACATGTATGTGTAAAATATGTGTGTACGTACTTATATGTATGTGTCGTTTTCCTTCCTTGCCTGCATATCCGCTGCCGACTTTCCCCGTTATTTGTTAGACACTCGTGCTCTGTGCAGCACACACGTACATTTTGTTTTCCTTCCGTGTCAATTTTATTTCTTTCGTAGAGGTAAAAAAACTAAGAAAAGAAAATGCTTTAAAATCCCCTTTCTTTGAAATTTTTCACTTGAAATATTCTTTAGTTTGAAATGGTCTATAGGAGTGCCGCGTAAAAAGCTTTTGCAGGCAACGTTGGTTCAAGCACAATGCACAGCTGGATGTATGGTTACGGAAAAGAAGAAAAAAAGGACGACGACGGTGATAGAATACTTGATGTATTCTTTTCAAATGAGTGGTGGTGGCCAGCTTGAATGTAACATTTTTATTGCAAAAGAGTTTCTAATAGGAACTTCCTTTTCTTTCCAAACAAAGAGCAAAAAGGCATGTAGTCTGTTCTTCTCTTGATAAGAGGAAAACTCCACACACACGGAAAGAGTAATGAAAAAGGAGATGAAGTAGCTAATACTCTGCCTCCTTCCCAGCGCCTTTTCTTAAATTCACTGAGAATAAAAAAGGAAGGAGTTTGTCTTGTTCCTCGTCATCAGTCATAATCATCAGCAGTATAACCGCCTCTACACAACTGCCTTCTCCACTGTTTACATCATCGAAAAAACTTTTTTGATGGTGTGTTGTTGGTAACAGGAAATGAGGACTCAATTTTGCCAGCCGATGTTGATGTTCCTTTAATGTACACACAAGCACACGTGTATCTTTTTTTCACGAGAAAAAACTTTTCATTCCCTTAGTTTGTTGTTGGTATTAAAAGTAATTGCTTTCACTTGTGATGCGCGTTTCACGTGTGTTCGCAAACAGTTTAGTAATCGCACATTCAATTTTCCTGATTAATTTTAGCGCAACACTAGACCCTGTCAAGTACCACATTATAATATCCGCTACAGTTATTTTGTACTGTTACTTTTGGTACATGCTTGTATTTTAAGCATTTTTTGGAAAACTATTAGTGAGGCATGCACATACATATATTTTTTTAACTTTTACTTCCAAAATGTTAGAAGCGTTCAATACTTTCCAAGTGCAAAAAAGCTCTATATTTCAACATGTTTACTTTTCTTCTCACAGCCACTTTCTCTCATCTTCACTTTCAATTTACGACGTGAGTTTCAAAAAAAATACTTTCAAAAAGATTTAATGATCCCCATAAGAAACTTTTTTCTTTCTAAAAATACATTTGTTAAGTACACACCACCGATGAAGTTATTATGCAAGTAGGGGGAAATGTAAGAGAGGAAGGACTTTAACAAGTCGTCTGCTGACAAAATATGACGATATGGGTTATTCTTTCCTTACGGTTTGTTAAGCAATTACAATTATTACGAGTTATCATATTGAAAGGTAGAAATAGATATATTACTTTTCAAAATCAAACTAACTCAATGGGTTAGTAATTGGCCTACTAAAAGGGTCAATTTTTATATAAGCAGTGGTTATATATTCATACTCCGTACACATACTACATCAAATTTAGCAACAAAGTACGTAACAACGCTCCATATGGAAAAGTGCCATATAATCTGCCAAAAAATAAAATGTTTTTTAGAGCAGTAAAGCAAACAAGTTATTATTAGTATTAGTATTTCTGCAGAATCCAAGCAGAATTTCCCCGAAAAGTACTTTAATAAGATAAAGAGAAAGGAAGGATATACGGTATACTTGAAGTGACTGGTAAATGCTTATTTAGGCACATGTATATGTGACTATATAATTTTCCTGCATCGTGGCCTTCCGGCCCTCCGGCCTTACGGCCTTCCGTCTGCACGATAACTTTTGAAGGAAAAGGAATTTTGAAATTCTGTTTTCGCAAATCGATAGATATGGCCAATAGCTCGGATGAGTTCGAAGATGAGCATTTGGGGTGAACCCCTTGGGGGTCAAATCAGGGAGTCAAACCTTAAAACTAATTTGGCTGACTTTAACGCCAATACACTACAATACGCTACATGTGCCTACACTACTATTTACAAATATTTATTATAAGTACTCTCTCTCTCTCTTTAATGCAAGTAAAAAAAGTTAACAAACGCAAGCCCTCCAAACATTAAAAGTCCATTTGAGTAATGATATAACAACGGCGGCTGATTCCAGCTGCAAACAATTAGCTCAACCAACTGGAAAAAGAGTTGACTCAGCGAAGTACACAATCCACAACAAAGTCGGTAGATGCCTGTATAAAAATATAATAGGAGCAAAAAAATCTATTAAAAGTTTGAAGAGCCTTTTTTGTAGGGAAAAAGTACACCCGCCCTTTCTTGCAAAAGATTTCATCACGGAAACATCAACAACATGAAAAAATCAAGAAATAAACAAAAACACTACACTTAAAATGTACAAAAAGTACTCCGTCAGAAGCAGGCTAGTAACTGACTCCCCTCAACGTATAAATTTCCACAGCGACAGGCAAAAAAGATGGATGCTAGAAATACGGCTCATATGAGGACGACATTAATGAAAATGAAGAGCAACTATGTTTCATAATGCAGAAAAGAAAGTTGCTTTAAAATGTGAAAAGGTCATCACCATCATCAACAACGTTAATTTGTGAAAATGATGTAAGTGTGTGTGTGTGTGTACATGTCTCCTTTTACATCCCAGCAACAAGCAAACATTAGCCCCGTCATTTCGTAAACTGTGTAAAGTGAGAAGGATATGGCTTAATGAACGACTAACGACACCAGTTTGTAGAGTAGATTTTGATTACAACGATTATGATGGTGTGTACTCAATCTTACTCTATTTCTTGGTATGTCGTTTTCTATTATTAAGTAAATAGGGGCATATACATATCTACTTGGTGTTGTTGTTTGCTGTTCCTTTCGCCCATTTTTTTCTCTCCGGTTGAAATTATGGCTACAATAGTAGCCGAGCATGTAGCCCAGTAGCATGTACGCTACTACCTATATATACGCCATTCTGCTGTCATTTATTCTCTGCGCAAATGAAATTAAGTACTTGTGCCGCAGTTGCTCTACGAAAATAAGTAACTACTTACATGTTACATAGGTGGTACCTTCTGATGCAGAAAATATTAGTGTGCGTCTCTTTTTTTCAGTCGGGTAGTAACAAGAGGAGAGAACGGGAAAAAATGAGTGATGAGGTGTTGTGTGAAATGGGAAGAGGAAAGTATAATTTTTCCTTGGGTTTTTATTCCTTCGAAACATGTATATCGTCTACTAGTTTCTGCAAAAAGGCATGAAAATTTAATTATTGCATGCAGGGCTCTTATGTATTTTTCAGACTTCTAGACTCTTCTAATGACGACCACGATGACGACGTCGACGTCTAACAATTCGTTTTTGGTGTATAACAGTGGTGATGATGATGCCTTGAACAACTGCGCAAATAAAAGTAGCAAATCCCATACTTGGTCACAATTTTCGCTGTGTACTGTTGCTGCTGCTGCTCTTGTGATAATGTAAACATATTCCTTAGGTATTCCTTATATTAAACAAATATTTGCAAAAAAAATTTGTCCCGCCCATTTTCATGGATCGCGAGCATATCACATATTGCTGCAAAACTGCTGTTGGTACAAAGTTGGTTGATACACAAGCCGTTACAGATAGGTACCTACTGAAGGCGCGATCTTAACTAGTCAAGTCTGTAGTGTACCACCAACGAGCTTGGAAAAATGTTGGGTGAAGTGAAAATAAATCGAAAACTTTTTAGCAGTCAACACAACATTATCGTCACACAAATGACCTGACTGTAGCACAAGGGAATCTGTTTTGTAGAGAAAAAAGATGTAAATGTCTTCACCATGTTTACTTATTCTGCATGTATTGTTAAGGGGTTTCTTGCTTCTGTTCGGCGTGTGTATCCATGTATTTACTTCCGCGTCGATAAACTAACAGGAATTTTTCTCTCTGTATAGACAGGCGGGAACATATTCACCCATATAATTCGAAAGTAAGCCCATTTAGAGTGAAAAACTATTTCAAAATCACTCTGAAATGAATAAACTTTATTTCCATGTTTATTGCTTTTCCTCGAACGTCGCTATTTCGAACATACTAGAGAATATATCGTGAGAAATTATGTAATGTGCCAACGCGATAAATAAACTATTCCACTTTCCCCCATTCCATCCAAGACCTCTTCTTTTTTTCTCGCGTTGAGGACGTTCCCGTTCCCATTCCCACAGTCACACTTTTTAGTATTCAGCACAAACTTATTATCGTTTTCTTCCCTGAAAGCAATCAAATGTTTTCTCCCACTTTCACCCATGTTGTGTGTGTATGTGGAAATGGGTGGATGTGCACTTGTGAAGTAAATGGCACTTCTTATCCAAACTGTTTTCTGTACTGTATCACCCGTTAACGTGGCGTTGAAAGGAGGAAGAAGGAAGCACCGTATTGTGTAAGTGGTTCCACTTATACACCAACTGATTTTGTTTGCTCTTTTGAATCTAGTTCACTACTCGTTGATAATACGATTCGATATTTCCAACCCATTTCCAGCAGTTCATCTGATACTGATTCCATCTCGGACTTGGTGTACATTCTCCCATCGCCGAAAAAAAAAACTTCCATATTCATTAATGCTATCATCGCGATATCGCGAATGGGGGAGATAGAGAGAGAGAAAAAAAAAGTAGAAGAGAAGAGTGAAATGATAGGCTTTCTCCTTTTTGAATTTCGCTTAAGCCTTTTTTAGTCCCATCGTCATCATTATCAGTAGCAGTGTAACACACTGGTCGATATTGCTATTATACTAATACAAAATACAATAGGAGAACGTGATCTGACGTAAAAAGAAGATATCGTGCAAGATTGCAAGGGAAAGAGATACACAGATACATTATACCCACAACTTCCATATATCATCCCCTCGCGTACGCTTTCGTCTGTTTAGAAAAAAACGGCGTAGAAAGAGATGCGATTTTATTTCCATTGCAAACTACAGGAAAGCTGCTATCTCATCTCCGAAAAAAGAAAAGAGCGACGAAGAGATGGGGAGCGAAGTAGTAGTAGTAAAGAATAATAGAAGAAAAATGAGCAACTTGCAAAATCTACTTCCATCCAACACCGAAAAAAGTTGGTTTTCTTCTTTTCTTGTTCTTGTGCTCCTTTTTCTGAGAAATGTATCCTCATTGTCATCATCCTTAAAGTCATTTTGAACAACAACAGCTGCTGCTACATACTTCTCTTGTTCTGTCTGATGATGACAATGATAAGAAAGTGGTTTCTCGTAACACGCAGAAAGCTGTGTAAGTTCAGAAAGAGTTGGTAATGTTTACTGGGTATACCAGCAGACCTGCTAACTATAAAATGGCAGCTAAGTAACTTCATTTCCCACTTTCAAGAGGTTTTTCTCTCTGTCTACCTAATACTTCGTCGTTCCTTGCAAAACATATACACCCTAGACATTACGTACTCATCCCCAGCAGCAGAAAATGACTAAACAGCGCTTTTTCTTTGGAACATTTTCTGCTTCTCATGTAACCGGACTTAATAATATTCATTCGGGTCTGCTCTTTTATTATTATATTTTTTTCTTTTGTAACTCCTCATTCTTCTCTCTGTGTGTTCCAGTTGACGTTGACTACAGGAAGAAAGACAATGCAAAGGAGACAGTAGTACAAGAATTGTACTACTTGAAAAAGGCAAATGAGAATAATAGGAACAAAAGAAAAGTGAAGTGACTGACGGAGTGAATGAAGAGTCGTTGTAAAATTAGACAGAAATGAGAGAAGGGTGAGTGAGAGAGAGAGAGCTCGCGTTGGTAAATAAGGTTAGTCACAAAAAGTAGTACGTAAATGTATATCGCACTTGAGGAGTCAAAATAGCGTTTGGGCTGTACACTCGACACACTTCAGTTACTCACTTCATGCTTCTTTCGTTACTATTATTATTTTTAAACATTCGACGAAAAAAAAAGAAAAGGAAGGATGCCACAATATTTCCCAGTTTAGCATTGTTGTAAGATGAGAGGGGTGGGTTCTCCCATAGCATTGGGCAAAAAAGAGTCGCAGTTGTAATGAAATGAATCGTTTTCTCTCCAACTTTCTGTTTTAATGGAGTGTTATCCACGATTGCTATTTGTCACCTTATAATGTACCATTATTTGTTGAAGATTACATCTTGTGTGCGGGCTTGATATGTACTGTATTGTTCGATCCATCCTGCTCTCATTCTCTCTTTCTCCCTGGGTGTGTGTGT
>JAHZNB010001900.1:0-14469 GCA_027744295.1 Callyntrura guangdongensis
CTCAGGCCAAGACCTCGCTCTCTAGTGATTTTCAGACCGATCGTACTGATCGTACTGATCGTACTGATCGTACTGATCTGCCCCACATCATGATTATGATTACATCTACTTCTTCATCTACGTAATTTCCTCATGGCTTTGACATGACTAGTTTATTGTAGAAACTATGTTGGCTCATATCCTCTCCCTATGTATATGCGTTCTTACTTATGATTAAAGCAGGAATAACAACGTGAACTCAAAGAGTGGAAAATGATAATAGAAAATTGAACGACAGCGACGACGACATCATCATGACTCATTTTTTCTACTAACGGACCCTCGTCATCATCGCCATCAAATGAAAGAGATAAAAAGAGCAAAATAGAAAGATGACAATGCAATAATACGAGACTAGGCTGCATACAGCCAAAAAGTCTATGAGCAGCCCGAGGAAAAAGAACGTCAAGTCCACTGTCGTCTTAAATGACCAAGTGTAAGTGAGTGAAGAAGAGAATACACAAAGAGAGAGAGAGAGAGAGAGACGACAGAATTGGTTGGTTGTTTGAGACGAATCTGCTGATGACAATGTTGTTGTCGAGGTTTATTATGTCATCATCACAATGACGATGATGATGTAGTGAAGTGAACGAGGAATCTGGCAAGAGTAAAACTCCACTAAGGGTATTAAAAGGCTCAAAATGTCATTAACTAAAACGGACAAAAGTATAAATATTATTATTGACTTCTTATCACTCATTCCATGAAATTTATATATTTTTTCCTCCCCTCTCTTTCCCGGTCGTCCTTTTTGGTGTTTGTTCCCGACAGCGACAGTCTAAGATATAAGTGAAAAGGAAAAAGTGCACATCCACGACAAGGGGTAGTGCCTGAAGTTAACTAAAAATATTGAAAAAAGTGAACATTCCTCAGGACTTTTGTTCAAGGGCAGACCTTCACCAAGAGAAAAAGTTGAAGAGGGAGATACAAAAGACACAGATGTAAATAATAGGGTATACTTATACTTACAGACGAGACGAGTACATACATAAAATATAGTGAAACGTGACAATCGTCAGATTAGTGCCAACCTCAGATATGGGACATTAAGGCTGTAAAAAAAACTTATTTCTCCGCAGTTCGTTGTGTTGTCTGCTGCTGACCTTTGAGTCAGTTCCAACAGACAACTTAAGGAGGTTCTATTACAGTTGCAGGGATTACTGTCTGCTTCTCTTAATTCTTCTTGATCTTGCTATATTTTTTGCCTTTGTGAAACCTTTCAGTGTAGTAAGATAGTCTCCGTCCTGTTTTTGTGGGAGTAGATATACCAATACATACCGGAGGTATTAGAAACAAGTTGTGAGAAGAAGTCGTTGCAGAATGAGAAGCACAGGTTTTACTTGGATTGGAAAGAATATTCTTTCTCGATGTTTCAATTTTCATTTCCTGAAAGTTAAAATCAACATTGTTTTCTTGGTATTTCTATTAGCGGTTGGTTGATTGATGTTGATGATAATGATGAATTCAAGAACAATTTATTTCATGTTCAGTATTCCCATTTTTGTCATTCTTGAAAAACTCATTTCACTTCAGAAATCAGATTGAGTCGTCAAAATGGATACGTTTTTTGTGTACTCTTACTACTCGTAGGAAAATGTTTTCTGCAATAAAACTGAAATTCAAGTTTGGAGCACGTAATATGGTTTTTACCTACTGGTAACAGCAAATGGGCAATAAAATGCTACATACAGTCAAGCACCAAGTGACTTAAAAAGCACTTCAGATTTAATAGCAGTTGGATCTAAATTAGTATTGTACGTTCGCAGATAAAATTGAACGTTGTACTAACAAACAGGCGTAAGGCTACCATTATATTCAGATTAATTTTCTGTGGTAGGAAAAACTTTAATTATTTTGTGCGGATTGGTTTTGCCGCTTGGAAAAAAACAACACGAGTTACTACAAGTAGCTTTCCACTTCCAAGAGGTTTAGTACATTGGTAAATTGATAGTCATTGCTCCCTTTGCAGTTTATAAACCTTTGTCATATCATTGTGCTATACTTCTACATAGCTATAGTTGCTCACTTCATTAAACTGTGGGAAAGTGTATCTTCATACAAAATCAGAACAAAATACCACCCCAAACTTTAGACTGCAAAGTACCTTACAAATTACATGGTACTTGACTGACAACACGAATGCTTAAGACATTTTTCTACGAATCTGGAATTTCGCTGAGCTCTACTACATGATCGTACTACAAGTACGATATTACACTTTATAGCAGTTCTGCTGGTATATGGAAACTAAGTGGCTGAAACAGATTGAATAATCTCCAGGTTCTGTGAAATCAGTAGCAATCTTCCACAACGATTACAAAAATGTTTCTCTCAGCTTCTCAACTTTTGATGTAGAACTACTATAGCATCAAGTGATTTTCAACATACATACACACATAACGGACGGAATGGAATGGAATCTAAATTGGTAAATTGTAACAGTGATTTCGCTTCTAGCGACTACAATTAATATTGGTATACCAGTATATTAATGAAATATTCTTTAAATACCAAAAATTCAGTTTTCTGTTCCTACTCGACTCGCGACTTCCTTGCCTCGCCTATGTTTTTGATGCTCAAAATTTCATAATTTGCAGTAATATCTCATTGTGAAATCATTCTAACTATTAATTAGAAACGTGGTTGCACAACAAATCCAAGATATCCACTTAAAAAGTTGCCGAATATTTTCCCCAACGGCCAAACACGTTCAGGTGGAGAGAATACGCATTTCAGCTATAAAAAATGCTCATAACATGCTTGGAATATTTTTCGCTCTGATGGTGGTAGTGGTTGTAGCACAAAGACATAATAATAATGACCTTTTCTTCGGGATTTTATTGTGCACTTTTGGCCACCAGCCAAGCAAAGGCTGTGTGGGCTACTAAAAATCCCGGCAACAGCAGCAGCAGCGGGAGCAACGGCAGTTGGCTGTAAAAAAGAGGAAAATAAAAAATTGTTGACTTGACGTCGTGTGTGTGTGTGCCGTCTGCCTCGTTGTCTCTTCTTAAATACCTCTTGGTTGACGCAAACTAAAGCGCTGTGTGTACATAGGTGGTCTAATGATAGTGGTCCGCGTAAAAAGAACAAGTTATCCATTACTTTGCGTTGAAACTTGAACAGTCCTTATTCGCCACTGCACTATTGGATTGTTACTGTATCCAGAATTACCGAAACTGGGCAAAATTGTAGGAAAGTAGGAATACCACACGTACATGCTTTTTACTCCCATATTATTCCAGACCCAATCAGACCAAAATATTTGCAGTGGTGCTAAATTAACTATTACCATAGAAAAATCGCGAAAAAGTTGCAACTGTCGCTATTTTTATCTCTCTAGTCTTTCTACGCGCATTACTCAGTGTTAGTAAAAACGTAATAAACTGCATACATTAAAAAAGCAATTTAGTGTTTCTTGTTGTTGGAGTTACTGGATGTGTTGGCAGCGGAAGGAGACAAGTGACAGACCCTGCTCATATTTTGTATACTTACATACTAAACACATAATGTTAGGGTTGTGTCTGCACTCTGTACCCGGAATATATATTCCCCCTTCCACAAATTCGTAATAGGCCACACTACATTCCAACCAGGCACATAATAGTGTCAACACTACACAACATCAAAGACATCCGGACGTGTTGGATGTCAAAAGACATATGTAATTCCAAAACAAGATTCAAATAGTCGTAGTTGCTTCGACAAGACGGGGAAAGGTCAGGAGACCCATTTCCTGTTTACATGTTAACTCCTCCCCCTCCTACTCTCCAGCTGTACCCGTTGCCAGTCTGAATAGTGTCTACCATTCCATAAATATAAACAAAAAGCAGATATTTATGCGGAAGGGGCATGTACCGAGATGTGGGCATTAGATCAGAACATGACCATCATCATCCTCGTCGTCGTCGTCGTCATCGAGCACATCCTCGTTGTCGTCATCATCCTCCCAGTTTCCGGTACTATAAACCCCAGCGTGAAACCGTTGTTGATCCTGTTAAATAAGTAGTCCTACAGTGCGCTGCAACGTACAAACTTGTACTACATAAAGTGGCTCCTCGTTCCGCATTTCATTTGATATTGAATACGAAATTATCTCGGTCATGTTTTCTTTTCGCTAATGCAACATTACGACTCCCATAAAGCTATAAAGGCGCACAGATTTCAGAAGTTAAAAAACAAATGCTTCCCACTCACAAACATCCACAAAAGCTTAGTCGCACTCATGCATCCACTAAGCTAGGCTTTAAAAAACGTTTATTTTACTTTTGCAATGAAAAAGGCTACATAAAACGGAGGGAAATGGATTGCGTCTGTTTTTCTCTCCATTTTTCGTACCATTTCCGGAAGGATTGTATTGGCAGTCAAAATGCCATTATTACCACCGGGGGAAACGGCTGTCCTGCCAAAAATGACTTATGAAACCAGATGCATAATATACATATAGAAAACGCAAAGTTAGTTTTTGAATATACTGAAAAAGTTATCAACATCCTCTTGTCCTTTCATTTTCCTTTGGGGAATAAGGACAAGTAAATAAATTGAAAGTACATAAGTGAAGAAAACATACACAGTTGAGAAGAAATTCAACAAGCAACTTCATTTTCAATTCTGTTGTAAAGTAACTTAAATATTAAAATAACAGACAACAAAGTCGAACCCAGTGAAAACTTTACAGAGAAAATGTACGTATGTATATTCATGTTTGGAGCGTAAGTAAGCTTTTACTTTCAAGAGAGAGAGAGAGAATTTGCAAAAACTAAGAGGAATGTAGGGGCAACGAAAGTCGAATCAGACTACTTTATGAGAATTAATGAAACAAAAGGGCAAAAAGTAAAAGGGGCAGTAGTAATGGAACAAGTTGCCGCCGCTCTGTATTGTATTGTATAGATAAATCATAATAAAGCTGCATGCATTTCCGCTCGTGGCATATCCAAGAAATGGCATCGAGATGAACAGCAACAGCCACAACACAATAACAACAACAGCAGTAGCATCAACGAAGCAATAAAAATAATAGTATAATGTGTAATAAAGAAGGAAAGAGAAGCTCAGGCTAAGTTAGTAAAGTAACAGACAGGCTGGGAGAGAGAGAGATGCCATGTAGTCAACAGCGCCAGAGGATGAGAAACATAAGCGTTTGCATTCCGTTTTCGTTTGGTGAGTGTTGTTTAGTCCTCCCTCCACCTCTACTCCAGCCGTTACTACATTTTCAATGAATTATGTTTATGCCATGGCTTTAACCACTCACACACTTTTACTTACATGATACAAACACAACTACAGCAGCTCTTTTCCAAATACGATGTACCTGTAAATAAATAAGCAAACCCGAATTGTCTGTCTATTTCTATCTATCCATCGCTTTCTCTCTATTTCTCTTTCTGTAAGGTTCTACACAAAATGGGCATTTGCAAGGAGATTTCACTCCTCTTTTCAAGTATAATTCCCCACAACAAAACACGCAGATTTTCAGTCGTAGTAGGTAACGGCACCTAAAAAACCACCAACTGCAGGAAAAGAGCCCACTGTCGTCAGTATGGTGTATTTTCCCGTTTTCTGGCCATTTCCTGTATATCTACTACCATACTGTGTGGTTGTGGTAGCAATAACTCTAGTCATCGTCATTATATGGGATTCGGGTGTACGGAAAATAGATGAGTAGGTACTGCATGAATAATGGTTCTACACTGTGACTCCATCCACCTCCTCCTGCTGGCGTTGTCTACGTTGTAAATAAGCGCCTGACATTATTTATTTATTACCAATTACACAGCCGTCATCTTACAGACCGTTTCCCTGGTGAGGTCCAGACAGGAAATAGAAAAGAAGGGTGTAACAGCGTTTCTCTTCTGCGGGAGTTGCAAAGCTACTACTAGAACTTGTACTCTCATTGCAGGAGAAAGAGAAAAGGAAACAAGATGCTTCCACTTCAGCTATGCTGTATCAGTTGAACAGCAAGGATAGATGTTGGCCTAGGAGTTTGGAAAGGGACGTTATTTATCACTCGCCTTCTATAAAGCGTTGATAGGAAATATAGGGATACTTCACAGGGCACACTTTTAAAGTGCTCTACTGGCTTCGCCGATAGCAGCCACTACGTTTGAAGGGAACTAATAATACCCTCGTGGAACCCTTGATAAAGAGAAGCATTTAAATGGAGGCACTCCCGCAGCACTGATGACACTGCGGCAATCCATTTAGGAGAATAAATGAAGCACACACATATATACACACTCAAGCACAACAACAAGTAATGTACTGTTTGGCCTTGCAATTTTATGGAAAACGTTAATATTATTCTTGTCGGTATTTAGCTACCTGAATCTTACCTTTATACCGCCAGGGTAGATATAGTGTCCCTGATCGGTTGTTTCTCTTGTGGAGGTCCTTACTAAATGGATTTTTTGGAGAAAAAGTTGCCGAGGGCACGGCTCATCAAAGGGAGTTTCTGAATGTTTATCATATTGTTTAGATACAGGACGGATATTATACGGCTCTTCTTCTTGATGAAATTTTGTCATAGAGAAACGTCTTTTTACATCATATAAAAATTCTTATCATTATATTTTTCATCTGGCACTGTGTGCAAAGCCACTAACGATAAGCCAAGTAGAGTCTCCCGTTCCACACCACTTTGTTTTTTATACTTGACTAGACATGCACACAGCCATGATTTTATGCTGAGGTACATTTACATGCATCTTTAACACTCACAATCGCTTGCTTTGTCTCCGATCTCACTTGACAGAGTTACTGGATGACTGGGTTTCATTTCTTGCTTTGCTGACTCCGTATTTTCACAAAGGGAACGCTAACCGTGTGGTAGTATTGTGCAATTTTCAAAATTGTGTTCCATCATCGTCTTCGTAAGTAACTATGAAACTAGTTGTCTCTGTTAGCTTTCTTCTTCTTTTCTTGCGTCTTCTTGTCAACTCTCATTCCGTTTCTCCAGACTGACTCTAAACCCATTTCTTTCTTCATTCTTTTTAATAATCACCGTACGTATATACCTTTCATTTACTCAAATGATCTTTTTCATAGTGTGGACTAGATGAGCACCCGTTAAAATAAACCTGAGTTTGCACCGTCAATTTTCCCTATTTTCACGTTTAGTGTCACAAAGTAACTTTAGTAAACGTAAGTCTATTTGCAAATGGCATACAATTGCATGCACTTGGTATGCTTATTTGGAGACGGAGACTTTGTTGTATATTCCACCTCCACCGATTCAATTATATGTAATTATAGTAGTGTATATTATTGTTAATTCAAATCAATCTCTATATGCTTAAATTATTATATGTAAACTCAATCTCAGCAGAAAATTAGGGTATCGTTTAACAAAAACATATTTGCACAAAAAATTATCAACGTCAAAACTAACAAAGTTTTACAAAATATTCAAATAAGTTTAGTCACAGCTTTAAAATATTTATACTTTGTATCTTGTAATATAAGTACCCCTAACGGTAAATGTATCGATGCATAAAACGTTTTAAAATATTACTTTACATAATGTCATCACTGTAAGTATGCATTGTAAGCCTGTTTTTCTTGCCACGTTTGTAATATGAGAATTTTAACAGTATGATACGAAAAGTGAATATCTTGCGGGAAAGGATGAAAAAAAGGCTAGCTTCCTTTTGCTTTGTCGTCTATGTACTTTTACTTAATTTTGCGAAGTGGCTCCCAGCTTTTTCGTATTCATTCTATTCGATAATATTTCCACTCTAGGAGAATGAAAAAGTCGAACAAGCATTCTACAAGAAAACTGCTGCTTCTTTCTGGGAAAAAAGAACCAAACACAAAAGGCTGTTTTTTTGTAATAACGGTTTCTTTTGCAAGTGTGTGCAATAACTGTACCTGATGGTGTATATAAACAAAGCGAAAAAACTCTATGAAGTATACCTACAGTGCACAGGCATAGGCATAGAAGATACGATCATATTTTAGAGAAATTATTAACCATAAAATTAAAGTACACCATTTCCTGTTTTAAATTCTTCAATAGCACTATAAGTGCTTGCCACTTACCGAATTGTCTTAAGAGTAGACAGCTCCCAAATTTGAAATTCTGAAAATGTTAAATAAAGTGTTGCTTACCCAATTGGGCCGAATAAAATCTGTTTAAAAATCATGACTAGAGTTTACCGTTTTTCCTTTGCTTTCAATTCACTTTCCGTAGAGGAAAGTGTAAAAAGAATTAATCATGATACTAAAATAATAGCAATAAAGCAAAGTGCTGTTAATTGCCTCACGCTACAATACACTCTCATAACGATTTTGACATACATAATTAATATTTTACACTATTTTTTGAATTTTTAGGAACTTTCCCATATCCCTGCTACAAAAAATTCTAACAACTAGGTATGCTTTGTTTCGTGTGTATTTCCGCATACGTTTTTGTAAGGGATGAAATACACTAGAAGTTGTTCTACTCTAACTAAAATTTGGAACTTTTCAAGAAGACTGCTTACTTTAGGTAGAATGTGATACATTATTAAAAGAAAAGTATTATATGCTGGCCATGGCTATATAAATGAATACGCTTGAATGATGAGCAACAATTACAGCATATCAAGTTGAGTGGGCCGGGCTGCTATGTTTTCTAAAAGAACGTTATTTCCGTAGTAACTTGAAGAAATACAGGAAACTCGACGCATAAACTACAAACAAAGGGAAATACAAATGCTCTTGTTTTGCTTTCATTTTTTGTATCGTATATTTGATATTTTTTATCAAATTATTACGAAACGACTGCCTGTTTTTTGTTGTCCTCCATTTGGAAAATGTGCCAAACAAAAATTGTAGCGAAAAATGAGCGATGAACACTTAATGCGAAAAAAGAAAGTATAAAACATAAACACGGATTTCACAGTGCAAGTTTGTACTTCATGTTTGTCTTGTTTCATTGACATTAGCAAGAATATAGGGAACAACGACGCGCTTCTCGTATTGCCATTTTTTGTTTAAAAAATGTTTTTGTGGAACGTCGGGAAAGAAAAGTTGTGCATTGTGAAAGCGCTGGTTGCAAGTGAGTTACAACATAAATAAAAATTTTGGTAATTTACTTTCTGTTCCAGTTTTTTGTCTTCATTTCCTTCAGTGTCGTTTTTCGAAACAAATTTAATAACTGACAATCTTCTTCTTGTAAGGGCGGAGCATTATCGTGTGACAAAACAGAAATAAGTAAAAGAAGTACATGTACGAGAGTCAGAGCGAAAAGGATGGTCGAGATGGATGGATAGATAGGGAAATGGGAACAAGATGGAATACCCTAAAACAGTGAATATTATTATGAACGAATGACACATGAAATAATTTAGACACTGCCACAGCGTCTAACGTCGCCTCGTACCATCATGAAGATGTTATTCTTTCATTTAAAAGGTGCATTCCTTATGGATGGGAAGGTTTTTAAAAAAAATTGGATGAACAAACGTTGACTCTCACAGAATGACTGACACTCACATCACATCCTGACAAGATGAATAAGAAAAGTTTTTCTTTTGTAGCAGGGCATTATTACCTTGCCAGGAGACGCTGACGCTAAAGCATGCACTTTTCCTCAGACAGACAAAGTTGCCAAGAGAGAAAGTGAGGGAAAGAGAGTTTCCTTGTATACCCTTTTCAAATTTCTTCCACACAGTTCGCTCATTCATTTTTTGCGCTTGGAAAAATGGGCAGTTAAAAGTGTACAGAGTACTAGTTGGGGAAAAAACTGTAGTATACTTTTCCTGTACTGCCGCCAAACGGTAGCTATCTAGCAAGAGAGGGTCAAAATGTAGCACATCTTTCACTAAAAAGAGCTTATTCCCAAAAATCTACCAAGAGGCGAGACCACATAGTAGACACATTAAACAAAAAAAAGTATTTTGTGTCATCATACCTGCGTGTAACCTGATCTTCCTCCCTGTGCTGTTCGTGTGGGTAGCAATATTCTAATGACGACGAGTTTTCCAGGTTACTCTTCTTGAATGGAAGCTTCAATGATGAGGAACACTTTTTTGCGACCGGACTAATTTAAATTTGTCTTACTTTCCGTCCCTTCCTCTTGTTCATCTCTTCATTCATTCACTTTCTCGCTCGCCTCTTTCATCCAGCTTGTTTGAGACTTCAACACGTCTGCCTCATCCAACCAACAGCAGTAGTCGTTATAGCCGCAGTAATAGTAATATGAGCAAGCAAGACAGCAAAGGAATACCAAGTGGGAACAGAGCAAAGGCAGTACAGTGGAGAGCGAGACAAGTAGGAAACTCCACTTGCACTACTTACTCTTTGAGCCTTGGAGAGAGAGAATGGAGGAGAAACTTTTCAGATCATGTTTCATGTTCCACATTTCACTTTGACCAGATTAGATGCTTATGTCAGTTTAAGTATAACTACTATTTGTTGTGAGTGAGTGATGATGATGACGATGATAAGCATTCGCTTGATACTTGCATGTTGAACCAGCCAAGCAGAACACTCCATGACTTTATATTCTATTCTGAGAATGCTACTCCTATTAAATAAGTTTACTTTTTTTTATCTTCAAGTACATATTTATAAATTGGACTTCTTCACGGAACATACATAAGCAAGCGTGAGCGCCACGCGCACATATGGATGTACACATATAGACAAAATAACGTAGTATTATTATTGTGACAGTCACTATCATCCTGGTGGGATGATAGTAGTTATGGTGCTATAGTGGTGGGTTATTGAGATGATAAGGTCGATATCACTACAAAAGCGAAATGCTCTGTAATTTCTCCTCTTGTAAGTTCGTTATGTGTACCCACACCTATATTGATGTAAAGCACGACAAGTAACTGTATTCAGTAACAAAATTTTTGGGGTCAAGTGAATGAATGAGCAGTGTGGGTATGCAATATGCATGCGTCTACGTGTGTGGCCAAACAACTTTCTTGTGGGACGGTGATGGTATCAAAAATTAAATTGAGTGTTTTGGTGTATACAATATTATGTTGCTTTTCTCTCTCTCTCTCTCTCACACACACACACACGTTTGCCTTTGACTACATTTTTTACCCGGTATTGTATCCTACCACGCGGTGAAGGTGGCAAAAAGCACCGTTACGTCTGTGTATCTTGCGTTTTACGCTGTGGCACACATGAAAGGTTTTTGAAGATCTCGTTCAACACAGTACCACGATGAAAAAAACAGAAGTTTCGCTTTTTTCCTTTTTTTATTAAAAGTCTGCCTCTTGCCTGCACGAGTTATTATTGCTATTTTTACAGTTATTGATGCAGTATCTACCGGCACGAATCCTTTGAAAATGTATTTTTTTTTTCTAAATAAAAATGGGAGTGAAAGCGTGTTATTATTACTGTTATGATTATTAATAATATTGTTATGGCGAGGGACAACCATACGAATGATACTATTTAAAAACTTACTTTTTGTGTTTGTGTCTTTCTGTCACTTTCAGGCCCGGTGTCTAATGGAGAATGAAGTCTGAAAATGCACTTTGTTAAAATTGTGGTACTAGGAGCTTCCAACGTTGGGAAAACCTCTATTATTCAAGTAAGTTATAAAAATACTCTACCCTTTCCCTCAGCCTGATTATTATTATTACATACTATAGCATACACTGGCATATAGCGCACAAAGTAGTAAGAACTGTTATCTTTGTGAAGCATATATTATTATGTGTATCTACCAAGGATGCACATTCATAATTTCTTATCTTATCGTGCACAATAAAACTGCTTTGTTCGGGGGTTTCCAGAGGATGAAGCAATTATAATTTCCAGACACAGTTTTTCTTCAAGAACAAAATGGTTGGGTTGGCCATAATTTATAGCATGGAACTTTCCAAACGCTAAGTGGTTTCTCGCAGATCAGAAGCTCATATGTAAGGTAAAAGTAATTCAATAAAAAAGGGATTTGACAGCGCTGCACTCATTGTGCATGTAGTAAAATATATTCTAGGATGAGTCTACTTTCTAAACGTTATCTGCATACACCACAAAATGTTGATTTCCTCGTAAAGAAGCATAAAAGGAGAAGAAAAACTCCCTCTCACATTTAAACGAATGTTGAATGTTAAAGTAGGGGATGCCTCAGTGTTTGTGTGGGTGGCACCGGCACCGGTACCAGTATGTTATGCAAAACTCTTTTCTCTTGTTCAGTATTTAAATCCTAGTAACTTTTTTAAACCTTCCTGTTAAAAATGGTAGACATGACTTTATTCTCCGTGCAGTTCATTAGGAAGGCTAATACTGGGTTCTGTTGAACGGCTTCACTAAAAAGTAGTTTCGGATGACAAGTAGTAAAATTGCTTATCAAATTACCGGAAAATTACCTCAGCAAAAAGACATGCTGTGTCAGTTTGCTGTCCGTTATAAGACTTACCGTTGTCTCTAATGCGATGAAAACATGCGAAAATCTCACGTTACGACCGGATCCTACAAACAACACGTTTTTAGCAAGCTTACACACAGAATATTACTACATTGTTAGTAATCTTTACGTACACAATGTAGCATTCTCAAGGTCAATCTATCTATATATATACAAGTCAAAGTCTGTCTGTATGTTTGTACCTTATACAAATCTTCATTTCTGGACCGATTTCCACCAAATTTGTCATAACCATCGAGAAATTCCCTGGGAAGGTTATAGCCAAGGTTCGAGAAAAAATTTCAATCTCGTGACCCTGTAGAGCCATTCTCTTATTCCCAAGAAAATTATAGTTTTGACGTAAAAATCTATATTTCTTAACCAATTCGGCTGAAATTTTTTACAGTGGTTCTGAACTCACCAAAAATACGTTAGCCAAAACCTGGGAACAAAATGACCATTTTTCGACCTGATTTTCCGAGGGTCACTTTTCTTAGCGTGTCAATGTGAACATTTTAAAGTAAATATTGGTTACGAGAACTATTCTACATTAAACGAATTTGTGCCTTTGTTCCCAACATTTTTCTTGTTCGAGAACGGGTCTTATCACCTAGTTGACTACATACTTTTTAGGCAAATGCTACACATTAAACCTGCTTCCTTCGCCTTGTACATTTTCTAGTTTGCTAACTGCAGCTCCTTGTCCCTTTTTTTGAATGCAGATTAGGCCCATATGCTCCAATAAAAATAAAGATAGAGCACAGAATATATTTCGATTTGGATTGCGATTTTATTAAACGGCTTACAACCTTTTACTATACCCTTGCGTCCTTGGTTGACGCTGTTGTGTGTAACTAGTACTCTAGAACCTATTGTTCACAGTAAGCTATTTGAGTATGTTTACACAGTTTTCATTTTCATAGCATTTTCTCCTTTTAATCGTTTATTTATGGCATAAACAATTTTGTTTAGAAGATGCATATGAGCGAATAATTTTATGCTACTTGCCTTATTTTACGAAAAGATTAGCTGACAATGGTCCGACAGCCTCAACGTCGACATGACATGGGTTTTGTATGTTGGTGAGTTGGTGTGCCGAGAGTAAACGAAATTGCTCTGTAGCAGCTTGCATTAGTGGAAAAACAATTAAAGGAATAATGAAACAAGTCCATTGAAAACCGACAAGGGTACCTCGCAAGGATGCCAGTCATAAATACTGCAATGTAATTTCCAGGGTATATTTGTAAAAGCATTTGTGGTCGTACCTTACGTTTTACGTAATGGGTGTAACGACAAGTCGAACGAGAGAGAGAGAGAGAGAGAGAGAGCGGGGGTGGGAGAGAACTAACTAACTTCTAACTTGGTATTGTAAGTAATTATCAATCGTTTTCTACTTTCCAAGAGTTCTCATTTATCACAACCTTCTTATGCTTAAACACAAATTAATATATGTATAATAGGTAGACATCTCTAACATCCTGTATTCACATTACTATTATTAGTAAGTTTGAAAAGATAGATTTCGTCCCCATTATTTACCACACGTTTCACTTAATCGCATCATCTTCCCCTTCCTTCCTGCACAAAGAGCTTTGTGTCTTCTCTGGTCTTGGTGGTTTTTCTCCCTTTCTGGCCACGACCATGGGGATTTCAAATGTTGAATGTGTCTTGAAAATCAAGCATATTTTCTCTAAATTATCGTATCTACGATATCTTCACATAATTACACTGTCCTATATTTCTCATTTTCTTCAGTGTTTTTACATCTACGGCAGTGCATGTGTATGTAGGGCCAAATAAGCTTTAGTTTTCGCGTTTTGGCCAGGTTCAAATAGTTTCCATTGATTACGACTTTGGTAATAGGGGTTTTCACGTTGAAAATGGAGCGGTGTTGAAAAAATCCTCTTAACAGTACAACGCAGCTGAACAGGCCAAAGAAACATAAATTTCTTTGACTGTGGAAGCATTTAATTTAATAAAGTGCTTGAGAAATCGACCGTAAGGGTGCAGCTGAGCAAAGCGTCTTTGACAGTGGATTATGGCATTTACTAGTGCCACCAAAAAGCAAAATCTTC
>JAHZNB010001901.1:0-11592 GCA_027744295.1 Callyntrura guangdongensis
CTTATTTGGTCAAAATTAAATTAATAAAATATGGTAATCATATTATTATCACCATTTTTTCCTTCATTTGCCTTACAGTGACTGTATTACAAAATGAAGTACTATAAAGTACTTCATTTGTATTACATCCCAAAACAGTAAAATAACTTCATCATCATAATATATGCCTACACATAAAATGAAAAATCGAATAATGAAGGAAGTTTTCATTTTAATCAAGGTGTGACCACGGAGCTATCTACCACAATTTAATTTTCGTCATCATCACCCTCATTAACAACAAAACAGTAACTCATTAACATCATCATCATTTAAAAAATTAGCGCAATGACGAGTCTATTACTTTCAAGCAAGACTACTAATCATACACGACCATAATATGCGGGGTGCGTTTGGCAAGCCTGTTATGCAAATCCGGTGACGAAAGTAATGACGGCGATTATGATGATGTTGATGACACGAACAACTGCCTAAGAAGCGCACGTGTACCTGTCTGTATTTGTATTTGGAAAAAAGTGAAATATGAATTGTGCGTTTCCTCACGAATTTTCCCTTCTCGCCAGAGAAATTGCATTGCAATGCAGCGCTTGGCGACTCCAAAACCAAACGCACCCATACATTTTGTATATATGAACATCTTATCATATAAAGTAGCACAAAAATGATTCTTCAATATAATCGTCCAATGTCGGAGTAATAGGTTTCCATTAAAGTTTTTAGTCTGGAGACCTACATACTTGAAACTCGGTGACTAAAACTGAGCACATTTTTTCAATCATTTGACCAGCAAAGTGAACAAGAGTTTGAGCGAAACCGAAATTAGAAATTAATTGCTCAATTTATCATTTCGTCAGCCCCGCAGCCGAGGCATGAAGGCGTGCATTAATTCGCATAATTTTACATTGGATATTTTTATCCTTGTCAGGAGGTACATAAAAATACCTGGCGCCAACCTAAATACGCGCCATTACAGTAGGTCGATACAATCTTGTAATGTAGTAATGTATACCTATAAGTGGTTGGCGTTATTTTTTGTGACCATTCTCTGTTGTCTGTTTCTTCATGCCCTGCTTTAATAGCCCGCAAAGAAAACCAGTGTTTGCACTAATTTTTGACGACGACGCGGCGAACTTTATGAATAATAGGTAGCTACGAGTGGATCCAGTGATTATGTGAGGATTATTATTAATCTGTTCACACTCAAAAAGTGAAACCACTTACGCCCATCCTTGGCCACTTCCTCGGGAGGTTGTTGGAATTCGATGCCCAAACAGCTGGTCCAATAATCGGGGCAACCTGAGAAAATATATGAAAAATTTTCATAGAATTGCCTTTTCAATTTCAAATAATTTCAACCATTATCCCATCATCTACACACTTTCACAATATGTCCATATTCACATACAGTCAGAATTGTCCGTGCGGTTGCAAAAATGGTCACAGTAGCACAGCGTGCCTAAAATTGGAGTAGAGCAGTCATCCACCCGGCCAGGACAGCAACCACCTATTCTTCTGCTGCAATAGTCTCCCTGTACAAAAAAAAACAACCACCGTTAAAAGGAACACAATTACTCGTCAGAATAATAGGCGGCACACTCAACACAAATCTTGTCTTTCTATGCCCATTACCACAAACAATTGGCCAACTGAGAAAAGTCAATGTCGTACACAGTTACCTGAATATCCGCAAATTTTCCGTACTGGGCGGACGTGGTCACAACTAAGAGCACCAAAACAACGCTGAACACAAGGAAAACATTACAAGCTTTACTATTACGACACATTTTTCCTCCTTGTTCTCCCATTGCTACTATCCCCTCATTTCTCATTCCTCTCATGTTTCTCGACTGCGTCTTAAACTCCCTTTCACCCGCAAACTTGCCACTGCCAGCACCACAGATAGTGTTTCTTTTCCCGGAATAACTGGAACAGTCCATGGAGCACCACGGGTTACACTTTTCACACATTCTATTTTGTTGTCAATGTTTCTTCCTCGCCGAGCGTATAAAGTCCCCAGGGATAAATAGAGAGTGCCGAGTACGGAATAACCACTGCAATGTCCTGCACTGAGAATAGTATCCTGAAAACTCGCAGCTACTCCAAATAACACACACGTTGGCCTTGTCACCCTACACGTGTATTTAGCGCTCCGTTTGTTATGGCACCTTCTACTTGTCTTTGTTCCGTCAGAAAACAGTAAAAAACGACGTGTTCGAGAGTTACAAATTCCGATCACCCACTGTACTCACCAATCAAGTTGACAATACTACAAACAAAATTATCTGCTGGCACCTTAAATAATTATATTCTCATCCACAAGCGATAAATTTTCTCTACCACGTCACCAATTGTTATTTCTCTCTTTAGCTGAAGTAATATGTCTTCTGCTTGCAGTATCACGCAGACATACATGCATACATTGCGGTGCAAGCCAAGTACCAGTGCACAAGTGCAAGGGAAGGATCAGGATCCCAGCAAATGACAACGACGATGACGCTTTTTGTCGACAGAGAAGATGCTCACGTACAATAACAACTCAACTCGCTCCTCTTGAGCAGCAGCAAAGGTTCCTGTTCGCTGTGACTGTCACTAAAGTTATTATTGTTACCACTTTTTTTCCACGCACGATGACGGCAGTGACGACACAGGAGAAGAAGAAGCTGTAAACTAGTGTATCAAGTTTCACAGTAAAATTGAATTATTGTCCTCATTTCAGATTCTCACTTAGTGATGATGATGATGACGATGATAATAATAATGATATCATATTCCAAATAATCCTCTTTGTGTACTCCCAATAGAGCTCCGTATCGTCAAAAGGTTAGAAGGTGGAAGGTCACCACCGTGTAATTTTAACCACCGCAGAGGATAAAAACATGTACGCCAGTGTAACCCGAAGACCAAGTGATGAAGAAGGAGTTGTAAAGGAAAAGTAATGTGTCCAGAAGAGAGTGCTAAGTAATCTTGAATAAGCAATTCTCTGTTTATCTGTGTGACCGCAGTCAAAAAAAATCTTGCTGGCTCTAGCGAAATTGTTTACCTGAGTGGCTTGTTTGCGTGTAAATGTGTTGGTTGTTGCAACAAGTTGCAAAGCCGAAATCCACGCTAAAAAGCAAAATTGCAAAAGAGACGGTGCTGTAGTGCGGTAATACTGATGTTGTTGTTATGATGCTGGTCACTGGTTAGACACAGGATGTTCGAGAGAGAGAGAGAGAGAGATGCGACGACGATGATGCTGATTCACGAAAAAAATTATGGCAAAAAGGCCAGGACGCCAGGCATAAATCTGCAAGGCCAAAGTCAGGAATAATAATAAGCACCAAAAGTAATTTTTTCGAGGCTTGTCCCACGTTACGTTTTACACACGACTACTACGTTGAAGAGGATTATACGACGACGATATGAAGAGAACGAGGATGATGATGTTGATGATAATGATGACGGTTTTCTTATCACTACTGTTGCTGCGGCTCTGCTGCTGCTGATGTATTCATATTTTTCCGAGGAGGATGATGCTGATGATGAGATGAAAAAGGATGAGTTGTGTTTGAATTTGTGGTGCCGTTGTTGTTGTTGTTGATATTGTTGTAGGTGAATGATATAGTAATACCAGAACAGCAGGAGTCATCAACAGTCACACTTCTTCTCTTACTTCATTCACATTTTCTGCGGTTGCTGCACCTGCAACAGGAGAAAAAAAATGCATTACATAATTTGTTTCGTGTGGTTAATATTTATTATTAGGCTAGGATCGAACCAGAGAGAGGGGGAGAGAGAAGGAGGAGAGGTGAGTGAGAGAGAGAGGGACAAAGAGAGGATGAAACTGATGATGATGCGTAATGCATTAAACAAAGAAGGGGGTAACGATAATATTGGACATGAGTTCATGCTTTCGTTTTTTTTATTTGCATGCGCCCAATTTATATTTTCTTTGTGTTCACCTGAGGCAAGTCCAGGGTGGATAAATAACATTATTATAATGTGGGGCAAGTTTCCCTATATCATTATTATATTAGTGTGCGGCTATTTTTTCAAGTTTTTGGATGTCAGCAGAAATTTGGTAAATTAAATCACAAACTTGGATCATCGTCATCATCATTGACGACGATGTTGTCCACATTCGAATGCAGGCAGAACAGATAGGGAGATAATATGCAGATATTCTGACGTCTTGTCTTGTTGCTGCTGCTGGTCGCCTTTCCCTTTTCTACGAGTGCGAGAGAGGTGGGATGGGTGGAAGATGTTGGCATTGGAAGTCGTGCCAAAGAATACACAAATTTATTCAAACGAAACGAGATAAACGACGGCCAAGAAAAAAAGAAAGGCGACTTACCAAACAACTGGGAGAGAGAAGAGAGCAGCAACTGGAGAGATGTTTTTTAAAAAAATGCAAGAGTATTTGGTATACATTATAAGCAGAGGAGAATAAAGAGCCAAAAAGATAAGGTATTATTAGTATGCCAGGGGGATGAGGAGGCTATGATGATGATAAGTGGTTTTCTTTTTTTTCACAAGGAGCTGAAAACGAGGATGACGACGTGCGGTTCTTTGCGTGCAAAATTACACTCGATGAGTGAGTGTACCGGATTTTGCTGGTCCGAGGTCTAGTCTGGAAGAGGTAACAGGAGAGAGAGAGAGGGAGAAGTCGTTTGTCACATTGTCACAAGAATGTCGTTTGTTGTCACACCTCCCTCGACAAGCTGCTGCTACTATACTTTTTTTTACAAGGTGACACGCTCATTAATTGGCAGGGATGGTAATAATACTGCAGTTATGTGTGAGCGCGCATATAAATGTAGACGGGGGTGAGGGCAGCAATTTACAAATAAGTAAACAACAGAAATGACGGCTGCAATGTGACGGGGCAGACCACAGCGAGGGTTGCATTATTAACATAACTTTGAAAAGAGGGAAAGAAAAAAAAGAATATTACACGGGGCAACAGTAGAAATGAAATGACCATTTATCTCCGGGTTGCTTGTACTCTCACGAAAGTTAAACTGAAGAAAAAGAAGAAAAGGAGTAATGAAGCTGCTTGTAAAACGTTCGTCATTTGTCAAAAGTAGAAAAAAATAACGACGGGGTCGATGATGCTGGTAAGAAAAAAAAATTGCATCATGATGATCATGATGAACGAGGAGAAAACAGCTTCACAATTACTTGTCAAGAGAAAATATGGCAGCGTCATTTCTCTACACGCTTTAGTTTTTCTCACGCACCAGAGCCGCAGCAGACAGTGAGATGAAATCTATAACGCAAACGCACTAGCGACAAAAATGCGTATTAATGTTGTTCAAATGCACAGGAGAATTCCGCGAAAACACGTTTTTCTGTAAAGCCAGAGATCCAGAATCCAGACATATAGTTTACGCAATATTTGGGGAACATTCATCATCCTCCTCATTTTTTAATCTTAATCGTCATTTTATGTCATACAACGCGTTGTAATAATCTCACTCCCCTCGTCTCAATGGAAAGATGATAGCACCTTCTTTTTTACGCACCTTCGTGCCAACTTCATTTTTACCATTTTTACGATCCGCTATTTAACTACTCTCTGTTGTTTTGAATGCGTGGACGCTATGACAGGGATTTGGTAATAATGACCGTTGAATACCCTCTACTGCTGCTGTTTCCTCATTCCGTCCTCCTCTGACGATCAAGTAAGCTCCTCTGTCATCCATCATTCACCATCATCATCATCATCATCATCATCATGACTTCTCAAAGTCAGTCTGATCAGATCACGTGTCGTGTAATAGTAATAAAGGAGCATTTAGAGTAGCCAGTTTCTTATCTGATTTGACTGGGAGAGAGAGAATTTAATGTGCTGCAGGGGCATAATATTATCATGCTTCCATTTTTTGGTACATTTTACGACGACTTTACTACAAACTACGGACAGTACTAGGCTCATATGTCGGCCTAAGACAATGATTGACAGAAACACAGGAGCATTTTGAAGCGTGAACGCACCATTAGCAGCAGCAGCGAGACAGATAATCTATTTTTAAGGAGGACTACCATCATCGTCATCGTCAACTCATCGTCATCATCATCATCATGTCTCCCAGTACTCAGTACCTAAAAAGATGATAATACCAGGCAGCAAACATGTACACACACATCAGGAAAAAATTCCACTAAAAATTATTTCGTCCCCCTCCCCTCTGTGATGCGCGCATTGCTGATATCTCGGAAAGATAAGCATTTATTATAATCTTGATAATCTGGTGTGCTTTGTGTACATTTTTTCCTTATTTCACACAGCGGTTTGTGGCAACTTGTTATTGGGCTGCGCGAAAAATAAAAAAAGTGGAGGGAGAATATTATCATCTTGTTTGGAATGTGACAGGTCGCTGGTTACCACTAATCATCACGTTTTTCAAATGAATTTTTTCTCAGCAGGGAAGTGATTTGCATAGAATTTATGNGCGCCAAAAATTATTACCCTTGACCTTCTCTCACTTGTAGGATGATGATAGCAATTTTATTTGAAATTAATTTAAAAAGGTGTAAAAGACTCTAGTGTGCAAATTAGGTGAACACATCTATATAGCTGCTATCATAAAAACGAATTGCTTTGTTTTATGTGAGCTGTTACCTACTTAAACCATTTTATACACTTTTTTATATTGTGAAGTAAAAAAAGAAGAAGTGATATTTGCAAATTGTAATAAAACAGCCATAAGATTTTTACGAAGCTGCTTAGCCTCAAGACAGTACAACTGGTTCAATTGTTAATGTTATAAACACACAAACAGCCGTACACGTTAATGGTCACACACGGAAAGCACACATCCTAATAGCCCAAGTCTCTCCCTCTTGCTGGGTGTAATAATAACCAATGATTCGATGAATTATGTAATAAACGCAAAACAAAGATAATTAAGTGAACTCATTTTTTCTTCTTCAGACAAGAGATCCAAAACGATTACTATCGTCATTTGTGATCGGGAAAAAGTGTAAACTCGTCGGGCTATTACGATTTTGAAACTGACAACTAATAAATACAAAATCAAAGATAAAATGGTAATCAACTTTTGCAAATGACTTTTTTTAGAAAAAAAATTAAGCCTGCAGACGTTATTTGTACTGCAGGAACGTATACCCAGGAAAGAAGCCGTTAAGGTCATTTTGTAATTTGCGAAGTAAACGAGAGGAAAAAGAGACAAAATGCCTGGAAGTCGAAATATCGTTTTTGCACGATGCATCCCGAGCATAAGAAGTGGATTTTAGCTTTTATTCATCCGTGCACACTTGCAATAGCAGCAAAGGAGAGGTGCGTGGAAAGAGAAAGAAAAAAGGGATAATTTTTTGCCAATTTGCTGCAGTAGTAGCGGCATCAGCAGCAGAAGCACAGGTTATCTCTGTGCATAGTATTGCCATTGCCGAGGTTGTTAAGAAGGCCAAACGAACCAAAGCCGGCGAGTCGTTTTAGTGCAATAAATTTTGCAAATGGATTTGGATGTAGTCACATTGTTCAGTCAGTAAAAAAGAAGTTTTCGTGTGGCGGCTGTTTCTCTCGTTTTTAATGCCAGCAGTCTCCAGGAAATTGTATTACCTGCTTTACTCTGCACCGCATTTTACCAGGCTATTATTATTGTATACTCTCTCTCTCTCTATTTCTCTCTGTCTATATCTGCCGACGGAGAGACGAATGGATGGAAAATGGAAGCGGACTTGAAGTCAAGTCATAATCCATAATGGGTTCCTTCCTTCATACAGCTTCTTCCACTCTTTTTCCCCACCAGCTTATCTTTCATTTTTTTCATCCTGAACGAAATAAAGAATGAAAGACAAGGTCTTTTGTTTTTGATTTTTTTTTTTCGCTTTTCGGTTAACTCTCGCATTTGTTCGTTGGAAAAAAGTAAGCAGTTTTTTGGTGGTTGGTGGTGGGTATAGCAGGCTGTTTGCACACACGACAGGAAAAGGAGAAAAATGGCACTGTAAAGTTTACGATCCAGGCCAGGAAATACGAAATGACGACGACGGCAGTCTAAAACAGTGTTGCTCTTGAGAGGAAAGAAAATTAAAGTAGAGAGAGAGAGAGTAGGAATAGCCGGTGTAGGGAAATGTGTGTTTTTGTATATGTAATACTTTCAAGAAAATCCCGAAAGGATAAAAAGAGGAAACTTTCCGGTGGTGGATAGGCATGTCTACTTTTTATTCTTGATCTTGGTGGATGGAGCAGGAATAATAATAAAACAGCAGGATGATCAAAAAGTGAAAATCGGTGAACTAAGCCTTGTGTTATCGTATCATAGAGGTATGCATTTTTCATCACATCCCATGCGTGTGTGTGTGCATCTGTAAGTGTAGGAACACTAAAAAAAACAAAAAAGAGCGAACTGGTTTGTAACGAGATAGATGGGGATGATACAGTTTTTATAAGATATATACTAAAAACCGCAAATTCTCTAAAGATAGGGACTCTTTAAAGAATATCGTAGTTTTTCTAGCAACAAGCATGCTAATTGTATCAATCAAAGGGTAATACGCGCCTTTTTGGAGGGCAACCTAAATACCCAATAAAGTTTAAGAAGCATCAGGAGCAGGGGGGACAAGAGGGGGGAAATCATATCCTGTAATGTATAAGGATTTACATTGTTCCCTATCCTGTAATGTTAAATTGCCGAATCTTGGGGGGGGGATAAATCCCCCCATCCCCCCTGTTCCACCGCCCTTGTGTAGCATGTTACATTGTTACTTTAAATTTAGATGGCACTGTAACCTTGCCATATTACACAATAATTTATGTGTATTTTAATTTGACAGTAATATTCCAGATGTCACCTGCTTCTTAGTTGTGGATAGTTTATGGCAGTTATCATAATATTGCGAAAGAAAAAATAGTAAAATTAAAATCATCTGTTGCTTTTTGTGCAAGATGCCGGAAATTTGCAAAGTCAACAAAACGGAATACCATAATAACCGTACCATACATATTTGACAATAACACGGTTTAATAATAAGAAGTCATACGACACGCTCTTTCTTGACACAAAGCCCTCTCTCTCCGTCCGATAAAACGAAAAGGAGTAAAAGATGATGATGTGATGGTGGTGCACACAAAAGTTTATTGTGCCTGGCAGGCTCTCTCTCTCTCTCTCTCTCTCTCTCGCTCTCTCTCTTACTGCCATTTCAATGTGGCAATACCCATAGATTCTTCTTGCATGGAAAATATTTGACTTTTATCTCCATTCCCACTTTTCTGTCTCAAGTCTTTATACTCTGAAAAAAAAAGTTTTGCTGTTGCAGCAGCCAATTCGTCCCTGCCCGCTTACCTCTTTCTTCCCTTCTTTCATCATCCGTATCCCTACATCTCTTTGTATAAAAATTGTACAACTCTCTACTGAACTGCTGCGCCAACCATCTTCTTTATCATTTTCATTTTTACTCAGATCAGGACGCGATATTCATGTAAAAAATATTATTTTGACAGGTCCAACGCTGCACCGAATGTTTGCTGGTTGATTGATGTGTCTACAGAATACCAACTACCTTGTCGTAATAATGATATTGCAAAGCGTCTCTCTCTCTCTCTCTTTCTCCCTCTAAGACTAAAGGCATCATAAAAATCTGGATCATCATCATCGAACATCTTTGAGTTTTTATACATTTTTTTCTTTTTAAAGCTTTTTTCAGTTCCTCCACTTTTCCTCAGTCAAACTGGAAAAAATATATGTTAGTTAATATGTACATCTTTGGAATTTTTTTCCTTTCCTATTCTCGTCTCAAAGGTCGCTCACGTAATACAGAGGCCGCGCAAAGAGGTATATTATAGGTACCTTCAGCATAGATAGACATTTTAAGATTCAAAGTGGAGGATAAAAATGTGTAGAATATTTTAGCGAAAGCGAGATCAAAGAAAATGATCCATATAAATAATAAATAACAGGGTTATTGCTCAAGAACAGATATATTATAGGTACCTTCAGCATAGATAGACATATTAAGATTCAAAGTGGAGGATAAAAATGTGTAGAATATTTTAGCGAAAGCGAGATCAAAGAAAATGATCCATATAAATAATAAATAACAGGGTTATTGCACAAGAACAGATTGGAGTGTGTACTTATATGGTTTATTGCAGTAAGAAAAAAAGATGAGAATAGTTATTCCTCTCTTTCTCTCCTTCGCTTTCTGCTAATAGCCTTGCAGTGTTATCAATCTCATTTGATACTCATCGCTAAAAGCTTTTTACAAGTTGCTCTTGATCTTTACTGACTAATAACCTTCGCTTTCTGCTAATAGCCTTGCAGTGTTATCAATCTCATTTGATACTCATCGCTAAAAGCTTTTTACAAGTTGCTCTTGATCTTTTACTGACTAATAAATACTCGACGAGGGAGAGAGAGGTATGTATATTTCCTTGTGTGCGAAGCGTAAGGATAAGGAAAGGCTTATTTCTTAGTGTATGATAATAATAATATAATAACAGTAATAAGGAACGATGCAAGTTTGTACAAAGCCTGAAGAACGGCACTTGATATAAAAATATGTTCGTGACAAAAGAACAAAGCAGAGAACTAAAATTACTGCTATAAATGAAGAAATTTTTGCTCCAAGAAAATTTTATTTATGGACGCTTGTCAGTATTATCGTCTTTTTATTTGTATTAGCGTTCTGTTATCTCTCAAAATTATATTGAGTCGAAACGATTATCTCTCTGGCCCATCTCCGGTGGTAATTTAGAAGTTTGCTTGACAAATAATAAGGAAATGAGAAATTCTTGTGGATGAACATTCCCCAACGTAAAAAGTACGTAGATTATCCAGCGAATTTGAAGGGGGAAAATAAAGCATCATAAATAGCTAAGCGTGTCTCATGTAATATTCCCACAAGTTATTTGGCTTTGATAATTAATGCATAGACGTTTAGAACAGCAGCGGTTAATTGATCATTCGACGTTCACAAGATATTCTCTGCTAGACGGGGTGAATACGAGCAAGAACAAGCAAGTCGTTACGTGTTGGCAAGATTTATGGCTTATGGGTTATTTATGTGTCACTGGTTTGGCGGGATAAATCAATAATTCAAGAGATGTTTGCTGTAGATAATGGAGGTAATTTGTGGCTGGCTCTGGTGCAGATCGATATTGTCAACAACTTTTAACGGCAAAATAAATATATATTTTCAAGCCCCCAAAAAAGTGAAATTGTTCAGAGGTATGTTATGGTTATGGTGTTACAATAAAAACAGAGGGAAAACATTTTTAAAGCCGAAATGCCCTGAAAAGGTCATATGAGAAGAGTTTATCAACGAGAATACTTTTGCACCGAAGAACGGAACGATACAAAATAGTCAGTAAACGTGATAACTGGTGTGAAACAAGTCAATAATATATAATAGTTTATTTGCTACGCTTTACTTGACACTTTGGCAGTTACAAAACACCGCCTAATATCCCTCAGCTTCTTAAAATTCTGTGCATCCATTCTGTATTATTCTGTAAACCGGTCAATGACACTCTACTCACTCTTATCATTACCGTGCCTCCATTTGCCAAATATTGGGTGATAGAAAAAGCACATTAAAATTTATTTCCAGTTTATAAAAAAAGTAAAGTGAAATTCTATCCCAGTCAAG
>JAHZNB010001902.1:0-12882 GCA_027744295.1 Callyntrura guangdongensis
CCAACAATTAATCTCTCCTTGATTAAAACCTACTTAATTTACTTTACGACTAATTCAGATGAATTGGCCTACCTTTGCCATAATTTTAATATTAATTACTAGTGTGCTTTTTTATAGTTGTTCATGTAGTGTTAACGGTATTAATGTACGGTTGTCATGTTGGGAACTTAATTGCATCCGCGCTGCAATCTATCGACACAAATCAATGAAATTGGGTGCGGACCTTCACCATTTTAACTACGCACATGTTTTTTTTTTGTTGCCACCCCTAAGAGCTCATTTTCCCGGACCAAAATTTTGCAACCGGTCAGTATCATGATGTACAAATAAGCCGCATGGATTCAGGAACCAAGCTTGTTATGAAGGTACTTAACTTATTATCCACAACAATTTGTTTCAAAGGTTTGGTATTTGATATAAAAAGGAACTCATTTCCAATATATTCTTATCCAGGTAACTTGCATGATATTTTCTCAACTATAAAACCGAAACTGGTCAGTATTATTTTCCTTATCGTACGTAATTTTATTCGGTACGAATTATTTGTTACAGAAACTCTTGTGGAGGATTTTTGCAGTGTTGAACCGGTAACTCACCCAACAGAAATCCCAGAGGTGCGTCCACCACCGAAATTAGATGAAGAGAAAATAAGACGAATTTACAGAAACACTCAGTCCGCAGTGCTGGGTGCTGTGTTGGCCATTTTATTTTTGCTTATTGTCATAATGGCCATTCTCATTGGACGATACTTAAGTCAACACAAAGGAGAATATTTAACACAAGAGGACGAGGGGGCGATAGGATGTGAGGATCCTAATGACGCGGTTGTTCGTGGACACACTGGTCACCACGTAGAAAAACGTCGGGAGTATCCCCTCTAATTTTAACTTTTTTTCCATTGCACATTTCATACTGTTGATTTTGTTATCACGTTTTCTTACTGTTAGTTTTTTGTTTGGATTTTTATACATGTTGATAATGTTGAATAATCATTAAGTGCCTAATTCAGCGACTGATACAAATACCATCTTTAGGTAATGTAACAGTGAACAAGAAGAGCTTTACAGAAAACATGTTCACAGTCAATACGTAAAAGTTCACTGATTTTAAAACAAGGTATACAAGTCAGTTCATACCTTATACTGTGAATGACGGTTTTATCACATCGTCATATTAGATAACATATTATTAGCTTAAGTGAAATTTCTAAAAAGCGATTGTTTAAAGCTTATATTTGCCAATTTAATATCACATTGTATTATATAGTATCAGTGAATTGATTTTTTACTTATTAGGCAGCTGCAGATTTTATGTACTTAAACGAGTTTGCCATCACGTGTTTCAATTTTTAAAGTTTTTAAGTTGAATGCCGACTTGCGATGAGAAAAGACTATATGTGGATCTAGTGAAGTACGTACGTACTCACTAATGAATTGGAAAATGAAGGGAAAACATTCTTTCAGAAGCTTGCCAACTGTAAAATGTAAGTTTTGTGAAAATTAGCGCTAAAGGTTTGATTGTTAAATTAATTTCGGTTCCGATAAGTACGGCTAAAATATATTTATAAAATTATATATCTAGCTCTTGACGTTCACTAATGGAAGGATTTGCGAATACAGCGAATGTGTAGCGTACTGTAGACGTCCGTAATAATCTCCTTCCACAGTTAAACTCATGCTAGAGTAGATAGATATGTACTGGTAAAAAACAAATTAAACATAATATTAAATAGGAACATAAAACATTGCGTAGATGCGGGAATCGAAAACACTGCAATTATTTCAGTGCAGTTAAAGACTATTATATAATATCGATGCTGAACTGAACGTTGAGAATGGAAAGTATAATAACGTCGTCAATTATTCCATGACTCATACATTACTGTAGATCTATGACAAATAATTTTTAGTGGATTTTTTCCACATCCATCGAAAATGAACCTCATTTAAATCAATTGGAATCTCCGGAATAGTAAATGGAGGTTTGTACTTATGTGTTCTTCAAAAGCTTTCACTAGCAATTTGTGTTTATTTCTTTACAATAGTTCATCACATATTTATCTCATAAACAACCAGTACCAGTTTACGTTAATTTCAAGTAATTTAAACATTTTTGAGTTTGTATAAACAAGTAATTTTTCTGTTTGCTGAGAATAAACGGTTTGGCTTTTTCATGGTCTTTGAGTATAACACATTGATGACGTATGGCGTACGCGTGCGTTGTGATTCCCGGTTTGTGTTGCCAAATAAATTAAAAACTGTAAAATCCATGAGTTCAATACTGATGTTCGTTATCAGTTAAGTTATAGGATAATAATAAAATAAATAAATAACCTATTAGTTAGTAAATATTGTTAGGTATTACGACTACGTTATTAAATGATACCAAATAGCCCAGAAACCCACATCATGACGGATTCATTAAACTTAACTACGTACTTCAGTACTTCCTTCCTATTTCCAGTTTTAATTTCATAAACTACTTATATCAAACTGCTGCGAAACACACAGTAAAATAATTAATTAATGTAAATAAATAAAACTACGAAACAGGATTACTGATGCGACACAGTACTTTTCATATATGTGATAGACACATAAAAATATTAATTAATTTATAAAATATTATTGATTATATTGTTAAAGCTACTGAAAACAATTTTATCAACAATACATGACATGTTAAAAAAAACTTTCTTGTGATGATCAGCAATGGCAAATAACAAAATAAAGTAACGTACATAAACTTTTTCGTGTGGTACTATGTATCTTGGTTTGATTTTCAAGATTTGTGTGCAGTTTGAAATGGGAACGACGAGACGACAGGTGCAGAGGTTAGGAGATATTTCCGTCTCCAATTTTTAAGAATCCATAGTCGTGGTTCGGGCTCCTGCAAGTAAACTGGTTCAAGAATTACAGCAGCTGGAGATTATTGATCTAATGGCATGGGTGATGCTGAGAAGATCGCGAATGAATTTGTTTTTGTATAAATGTTCATAACGCATTTATTTTGCATATAATAGTTTCGCCTGTTTATTTTTTACTTTTTGATGAAATTATGTATAAAGACAACATTGAGCATGTCCTGAATTAGCCGGTATACGGTGTAGTGTGAAATATTTTGTACCGCCTACCTTCGTTGGTCTCATCAAAGTTCATTGCCTGATGTAGTTATTTTGCTTTAGCTTTTAGCACCAAGCACGATGTTAGCATAACATTCTTTTTTATCTTCCCAGCTAAGCTTCCCACGCGGCACCTGTCCACAAATTTTCACATTGTGTACTATACCTTTGCACGGTCATAATGAAAATTCTGTTTGTGCACAACAATATGTCCGATGAGTCAACAGACTTTATTTCGAGGTACTTCTGTCGATTTTTTGCCATGTCATGAGTAAATAATATGACTGCATTTCATACTTCCTAAATCAGCACATTAATCAAAAATTAGGACTGGTTTTGAATTTTGTTTCTGTTTTCTGTTGTGTGAGTATGACACAGATAGTACAAAAGTGCATAGACTCAAAAGGAAACTTTTAACAACTTTTGATTCAATAGTTTTGAATAATGGCTGGCTTATGACGCATCATGGCACTTGGTAAAGCAGTTGATGTGTCGGTTAGCCCCGGCACGGCACACACTAGGTAAACAGTAGTTGGCATGATGGGGGTGTCCAACTGAAGTGTTTTGGCAATCACAACTGAAGTGACTTATCATAACTGGGAATTCAAACGTAAGAGAGGTTATAATAATGGAATACATCATACATGAACAATCTCAAAAGATTCGAATGCTGAAAGCAATTACCTAAACTGGGTATGACGCAATTTCTATATAAATTGTTTAGCGTATGTACGGCATTGTAAATGAGAAACGCAATTACGGAATAGTAACAAATTAGTTATTTACTACATACATAGCATATAGTGTATTTAAATTACGTATACTATATTTGTAGTCTACGAAATACTACGTATCTGCAGTACCATTACATCTTTTGTTTTACCACAGTTTTATCAAATATTACTACTGAGAAATGAGTAGCATATAGCACAATGTAATATTGCAAAAATAAAAAAGTCAAAGACACATTTACGTAGGATGCTGATGCAACGTTTTTCCATGAAACAGAAACGCATGTAAGTTTACCTACTTTATTAACGTTCGTAAGCGAAGCCCTATAACTTTTGTTCTACTAGACATAATGAACCAAATTTGGTACACGGGTACCGTAGGTCAGCATTTCTCTTGGGACTGAACTTCATCCCCAGATGTCACCTGTCACGATCGCTTACGAAAGTTAGATATTTGAGTTTTACACTCTTCTCGTTTTATGGTATACAAATGATCTACAAATTTTTCGATACATTTTGTCAATATTATCCTCTTTGGGATACGAGGACGAGTTGGAAGCGAAATCAAAAGCAAAATTGGACAGGACGTTTAAACAAAGAATTTTCACTATTGCATATTACACTTTCATCGAAAAATATATGTTACCGAATTCAAAAAATGAAAAACAAAGGGAAAAAAGGTTCTATGTAACTTGGATTTTTTAAATAATATTTGCCATCCGGATATTGTTGTACTACTTACTACGTAAATTTTTGGCCCATGCAATGGCATTTATTATGCAACGAATAAACAAACATTTCGGTGATGTACATTTTCATCCAAAGGCATTGACTTCCACCAGACAAGTACAAGTTCAGCAAGCTTTGCCTTCATTTATCATTCTGTTATCTTGCATGACTGTTTACGTTCTCAGTCAGTTCTCATACAAACAAAATTATAGTTCATTCTCGTTAGTAGGTAGTAGTGTTGTTTCAAGAGAGCAAGCTTAAAATACTAAATGAACGAACACGCACAAAAATAGGGTAAGAAACAGTTATGTTATCATACCAAATATGTATGTGGTAAAAAAACTTATACAGAATATTTTTTATATTTCTGACGATGAACAACAGCACAACTACTGCGGCTATGATCTTGTGATGATATTATGTAGAGAGTATTTCCCCTATTACTTACACCGTTTTAACATCGTCATCATCATCATCATCAAACAAACATTAACATCAGTCACTGTTCTGCATAAACAAGTCACACGAAAAGTCTTTCCTACTGAAGCACTGGCAGGCATACCTACCACTTTGTTTTTTTCTTTTAGTGCGTACATACTTAAAACAAGACGTAAACAGAAAATGGGAAGCATACATTACACAACACCTCGTATGTTTTTACTTTTTTCGCACAGACAGATATGGGACGAAACAGGGAATGAAACGGAACTGCAATTGAAGTAGGTATTTCACACACAAAGGGAAAGTATACTATACGTACAACTGTACAGTGTAAAATAATATGCTGAGATTTTAACATTCACCACCACTAATGCTAACGTTATTTTTTCGTAAATAATATAGAATCATCGTCATCGATGCAGCTGTTTTGCTGAGCTGTGCGCCCCCGTCGTGGTTTCCTTACTACGTGCAATGTACGAGAAAATAAAAAGGTAGAATTGTGTGCTTTGCCAATGCAATGGTTCTTTTACTGAATATTGAGGTCATGCAGATATTTATTATTGAAGAACGTACCCAAGTACTCCACCTAGGCTAACAGCTTGCCTAGGATATTTATTAGCATTTTGGGGAAAACTATCATCCAAAAATCTCGGACTAGTACTAAATCACAGCTCGAGCGGTTGGCTGACTTGTTATCTGAAAATCAGAATTAAAACACATGTGCGGGATTTTCTGCACGCAAGTTTTTTTTTATCAAACAAGCTGACAACTAACTACACAATGTTGGAAGGAGGAAGGGGAATGTTTATCCTGATGGAAAGCTTTTTTGGTTCGCAGCACAAAAGTTTTGTTGTGGTAGTTTTACCAAAGTTTTACCATACTCGTAATTGAAGGAAAAATTGCTGGCATTTCCTTTAACATTTTTGGTAGGCAGCAAGCTTTTTTGGTTCGCAGCACAAAAGTTTTGTTGTGGTAGTTTTACCAAAGTTTTACCATACTCGTAATTGAAGGAAAAATTGCTGGCATTTCCTTTGACATTTTTGGTAGGCAGCGGCGTGAAACAAAATTTCGACGTTTTATCTCTTTTAATTAAAGCTTGCGGCTGGCTTCGTTGAGTTCAGCGTGTTAGTTCGTTTGTTGTTAACGAGTGCCTTTGAGTTCTGTACCTAATGGAGCACCTTCCAGATTCCCTCCTGTTTCAAATATTTGGCTACTTGGGTTATCAAGATGTGACAGCAGTGGCCCAGTGTTGTAGTACATTTTATAGGGTTGCATATGATGAAATTTTATGGCGCAATTTGTTCCATCGACACTTCCTCCTGTCCCCCAGCAAGTTTACCGAACCTTTGTGTAAGCAGTTACAGAATATATAAATGNCAGTGTTGTAGTACATTTTATAGGGTTGCATATGATGAAATTTTATGGCGCAATTTGTTCCATCGACACTTCCTCCTGTCCCCCAGCAAGTTTACCGAACCTTTGTGTAAGCAGTTACAGAATATATAAATGTAATAGTAAAATAGTAAAAATGTTCTTTCATGTTCACGGCCACAAATACTTCATTTTCAATAAACATACAGGTACCACATTGTGGAGAACGGAGTTTATTAGGCTTATTGATGAAATACCTATTGTTGAAACAGAAGTCGTAACAAAGCACACCGATCAAGTATTGCATGTTGCATATTCTCATGATGGAAAACGGTTTGCCACCACTGCCAAGGATGGATATGTTTATGTAAATGTCATTAAAATATATTTCTTTATTATGTGAATCAAATATACGCTTTGCAATCACTCATCCCTCTACTATGCATTCTTTCAGGTTTGGAAAAATGGGCATCCAGTGAAACTTGAGTACTCAGAAAATATGAAGACTTTTAGCTGGAAGTATACTCAATTTTCTCAGTTTAATGAGTCTGATACTCTTCTCTTGGTTTCCGGAGTACTTTTTGGACAACACAGCACATCCGGGGAAATAGCAGTTTTCAGTCTAAAAGGTGAAAAGAGAATTTTTTACTTACAGTTCATAATAATTGGCGTGTTTCATGGAAATCCATTAATCTCCCTTATACAGATGGATTTCAACTTCAGTGTCGTACAATGAGTAAACCGTATGACATTTTCGGCAGTTGGTACAGTGAAATGTTTTTTCTTTCTGGAAATTTACACTGGCTGGGGCATATGGTCAGTAAATCTGTAATTTGGTTGAACAAGGCTTCTCAGGTATAGAGCAGGATAACAGAAGAAAATAGTTAAATTCATAATAGAAGCGATGGTCTGCAACATTCCAATCACATTTTTCTCATCATAATTTTTTTTGTCGCAAAGGAAGCTGAGTCAGAGCACGCCTCCGTTATGAACGAATTATACCGCTTTTACAATCCGAGAGCCAGCAGTGTGCGAAGCCTTATGGTTGCTAATTGTGTGGAACTGGACGGTTCAGTAGATGGAGATTCTAGTCATCAAAATGTCAGCAAAAAGGGAAAGCCTGACCTTGAACATTCTGCATCAAATGCATGTGATAATCGTGATGTTAGAACTGGAAATCCATTGTCAAACTTGCCGTTGGAGAGGGAATTATTAGATAGAAATGCTGGTACTTCTCATGGCACTCTGCAAGGCGGATTCCAAAGCTGGAAGCCATTTGAAAATGTTTCCGATATCAGCTACTCTAACGAATACTGTTTAGGAACCCCACTTTCTGAACGTGGAAGTAGTTCCCAGTCACAGCAAGGAAGCAGTGAGATTTCTGCATCAAGTCCTGTTAGTGACCTCGATTCTGCAGAAAATAGTATAGATGATATGGCTGAACCCATGGAGCAAACGTCTAGTGATGAACAGCGGGAACAATCTTCCAGAAATGCAACGACAAGATCCCGACCACACAAAAGGCAACGAGATCAACGAGGTCAGTAGAAATGAAAAATATATTATTTGATTTTTAAGCATGTGTATTAAAACGCACGGCAAATGGTTCTGTACTATTTTAAACTAATAGATTACTCACCCAAAGAATCTTCTATTGAAGATGAGAGTGAAGATGACTTTTTGGACCATAGGCCAAAATGGCTTATTTTCACTTGTGGCAGTCGCACCTATACTCCTCACCAATTAGGGTTTAAAAAGATAAATCCAATAACATTCATTGGGCGAATAGACCCTGGCCCGACATTAAAAGAAAGAATCGAAGAGTATAAAAGGAGACGACAACAAGAAAGAAACGGGGAACAAGATCCAGCTATCAACTGGTTAGATCATTCCAGAGTTGCACATCGATTTGATGAGGTACGAGTTTTTATTATTATGATACAATGCGATTACTATTGGATGTTTCTCTAACTAATGTATGTTTATATTCTTTCTTGCTGTTCCAGGTGGATAAAATCATTGATTTACACGGCCACGTAATTGGAATGGCACTTTCTCCGGATCATCGGTATTTATATGTAAACAGTAGACCTTGGCCGGAAGGATACAAAATCAGTGATCCTTTAGAGCCTCCGCCCATTGCCCAAGAAATAGATCTTCACGTCATTGATTTAGCTACTTTAACGTACATCAAAACTATAATGTTCATGTCTCTATTGACGGACCAAGTTTAGGATTAATTTTTGCTAAAAAGTAATTCTTGTTTTCGCTTTCAGTCAAGTTGGAATGATGCGTCGTGCACATAGGGCATACACGCCGAACGATGAGTGCTTCTTCATATTTTTGGACGCCAGTGAACTTTATCTTGCCAGTGGTGCTGAGGATAAACATGGTAAATATCTTTTCTTTAACTTCCAATATACATTTAAAAAATATAAAACTTTCTAAATTTTGATTCTCTAGGGTATATATGGGACAGACATTACGGAATTTCGTTGGCAAAGATTCCCCATAAAGATGTTGTAAATTCTGTTGCATTTAATCCGAAAGAACCGGAAATGCTAATAACAGTTTCAGACGATATGACAATCAAGGTTCGGCCAAGGCCACACTGTGTAGTTAACATTTATTTGGATTCTATTATCATTTTGTTTTGATGATTTTAGCAAATATCCTTCATGATTTCACAGATTTGGCGGTCTCGGAATCTCTGTCGAAAATTGGGATTGCCTCTTCGTACCCTAAATTTTGGAACCAAATTGTATGGAATGCCGAAAAATAATGTTTAAACATGGGAGGATATAGTCGCCACAAATGGAGAATGTTCTGGTTAACATGTACTGTTGTACTTACTTTGCTAGTCTGCTTGCCCTCATTCATGCTAATAAGGAACTTTTTGTATTATGGACTATCATATTGTTATTGACTTAACTTACGAATCTCATTTTTGTACGAATTTGTTACAAACTTCTGCGAGGTAATCTACCAAAATCTGTGTAAAACCCTAAATCGTTTTGACAATTTTTGTTTAATTTCATATGATTTACGTAAATTCTTTTGTATTTGTATTTCATAATGATAAAATGAATGGTAGATATAATAGAATCTTTGCAATTATGCATTACGGTGAGTTTCAGTCGCATTCTCGCATTGTTGTAATAAGCCTTTAAAGTTGTACCTTAACGATAAAAAGTCTCTGTCGAGCATAGCCTTTTACTCGCAAATAAATAAATAAATACATAGTAATGCCTTGGTAAGAAAAATCGCAATGTTTTCAAGCTTTAAAACACAATGTGTAATTTGTACAGTCCCGAAGATTTATGTAATTTATCATCAATGTTCCAATGTCTGTACGTTGACGCGATAATTGATGTAATGATGAATGACAATTATTATAAATGGAAGTAAAATTAATTTTCGCTTTAAATATCCTTCAACTGAAAATTATTTTTAGAGCATTCCATGATTTGTTTTTGTATTATCGCACATGAATACAAAGGTGTCACAACCCTTTTGTTCTGACGAAGAAAAGTTAATAAAGACTTTGGAGTTCTTTTGGCAATCCCAAAGGATATGTTGAATAAAGAGTCTCTGTTCTGATTTTAAACGCATATTCAACGACACATTTCAACTTTTGAATAAGGCCTTTCCTCATTCCGGCAATGACAAGGAACGGTGACCCAGGGATGTGTTGCCCATTTAATTTGATCCGGAAAAAGAATGATTCCGAAGTAGCTGCTACGTATTGCACCTGTGAAAATCATGCTTATTCAACTATGCAAACTACATAATCATATCGAATATTATCACATTTATAACTTTACTTCTATTTCTAACCTGGAATCCTTGTTTGCATTTAGTAATTAAGTATTGTGGTACAGCTTTTTCACTATCACATGTGGAAGTTGTAATAGAAATTGTTCCACTGCCCCTTTTCCTCATATACAAATGAAATTGTGCGATTCCACCTACAAGTAGTCATACAAGGAATGGAACTCATAAAGCTTCTCTATACGTTTATGAGTTAAGTTACGAGGAGTACAAATATAGCGCAGTGAGACACTTCATGATATTAGCAATTTATAATAAAAACCTGTAGTGCACTGTTGTAACCCTTCCCCAGATGCTACGACATCTTTTGCATTCACAACATTTTGCTCTTCAATCTGATCATAAAATAAAATGCAAAGAACAAATAATGATTTCAAGTAAAATCATATCATTGCAAATTACAAATATGCATATGTAAACAAGGATTTGTCTTGTCAAGTTAAAGCAGTCAAATAGGCCACAGCATAAAGACAAAATATAACCTCAATTTTGAATGGCGAGCATGGCACAGGAAGATCCAGGTACCTGATACTTAGCTTGTACTGACCAGGTTCGTTAACTCTGTAAACAATCCCAATATGACCTTCACCCTCAATCAGCGTATGCTGCAGATCCGTCACAAAAGTTTCCTTTGCAATAGTACGTGTAAGTTCAAATGTAAAATTCTCATAATCTGTAGATGACGAAATTGGTTTTCTTTACACCAAAAAAATATAAAAACAATCGCATGATCAGGCCTATAGAAATATAACTTCATACATACCAAACACGTCTACGTTTATACTAAATTCGTTTAGCATATCAACTGTTCCTGTTGAAATCCCTTCTCCGGATACCTGAATTGCTTTCACAAATGCAATCAGCCTACGCCTTTGTCGCTCGTCATTGTCCCATCCAAGATCCCCTTGCGTGGTCTTCGGGTTTGTGAAAAGTTTACGCATCGCAGCGAACTTAAGCATGTTTGCACTGTTTGCATTTGATGATTTTTTCTGTGGCAGTGAGGAAATTGCCTTAAAAACTGTACCCGTCTAAAGTATTTTTAATAATTCTCTTTTAAAGTCATTGGCAGAAACCACACAAAGATAACGCACCAATTACGTAACTTCCAGAAGGTAACTAATTATAAAAAGAATAATTAAAATTTTAGTGTTGAAAAATTGCACACGCTGTTTCAAAACTTTGAACCGATTATTGAAATATATTAGTGCTTACCTGATGACCGTATTGTAATGGACACTAATCGAATAGTTAGTATTGACTGAAATTGAGCTGCTTATCGGAGACAATTTGCTACTTGAGTTATACGTTTAAATGGGGAAGAGATACGATAAAATGCATAATGCATTACATTTATAGCTTTTTATTTAATGAGGCTGTTATTGCTGTGAAATTGAATACATGTCTGTATGTCGGTGTGTGGTTGGGAAGTAAATGTTGTAAAATAATTTTATGTACACACAACAGTCAAGTTGGTATTTAAGTTGGGCTTCATTTCATATTATGACCAAGAATTTACAGTATATTACTGACTCAGAGCCAAGCTCATTTTCTTTCGGTTTATACAATATAATAATAGTAAGCAAGATATCTTATAGTTATAATAAGAATAATATAAAAAATACGCAGTTGAATGGTTGTTGGATTTGTAATGTGAACTCATTCGGTTAGAGATCTTTGACCCATGGGAGCGACTTTGAAGTTAGGTGCAGTGACACGATACAATGCAATTATTATTAATTCATTAATAGGACAGGAACTTGTATTTCTTGGAAGGTACATGTACCTACTTCATACACGCACGTACACTAGAACATATTATAAAAAAATGTCTGGGTGAATACATGCCATTATGCCATATTCCAAAACAGCGTGTGTACATATTCAGTTTCTTGAGGATGAAAATGATTGAAAATGTTTTTTCTGTGTGACAATGGTTTTGGGTAAAATTGCTCAAGGGACTTGATGTTGATGGAAAGAAAACGTTGGTTTATACTGATTATGAGTTTAAAGGATTTCGAATAGGGGCACTAAAACACAAAATACAAGTTGGTGCTATTTAAACCGGAAACTTGGCGATGACAACAACTTTCTTGCTTGTTCACATTAATAAGCAGCTTTAGTAACTCGTTATATGGACATATAGGTGTAGGATGAAAAACAGACAAATAAAAACCTCGTGAAAATGATATACGTACAAATACAAGTCTAGTCTAGTGCAAATGACCACTAGACAAATGAAATTGTAGTGAATTTGACCACCAGACTAATGAAATATTAATGTATGTATCTGAAAAACTAACATCTATCTCATTATGCCCCAATTACTAGTGAAAGGTTTGAGATGTAAAGGTATTTCATTATTAGTCTGGAGGGGGTCAAGGTCAAGTGCACTAGGTTTTCAATTGCCTATTTTTCATTCTACAGTCTCGATATCTATTTTATAACCAAATTACTAAATAAAACAAACAGCTAATTTAGGTATGCTCGTAAATACGAGTAATTAAGTTGTCTCTCAGTAGTATGCCATTACTAACGAGAAGCTTGCAAAGCTAATGAGCAACTACAGAAAAAGTCGAGGCCTCCCAACTTTGACGACCCCTGGGGGTCATAGGGGTCAACTATTTTGGATCAAACTTTGCAAAACGTCATCACTATTCA
>JAHZNB010001903.1:0-17305 GCA_027744295.1 Callyntrura guangdongensis
CAAACACAAAAGCGAGTACATTCTATATGTGCCCGCTTTTTTGTTGATCATATGCCTGAAAATACAGCAGAATGTTAAATTGGCATTCCGTTATGCTCAGATTCATGTACGGGCGGTATTGATTTCTCTAAAAAGATTTTTTGAAGTATAATAAAATGTTGCGATACAATCGTGCACAAATGAGTAGCGCAGTTGTGGTGAGAATATTTGTGAGTTTTAATGACTCGACTCGTGAAATTTTTAAACCATTATTTGGTACCCGGAATCGTGCCAATCTATTCGTTTTACTGTTTCAGTTCGTAGAGCATTTAGGATGTCCAGGTGTAAACCTTTTTCAACTTCAAACTATAAGGTTTGAGTGCTGTGTAACTGTGGGGCTGTAAGAGTTAATTTTAATTTGGCTATTGTTTCTTCTTCTTTTCTTCCTAACCAGTGTCGTACGTAGTTGGCATTATCTTATATCCCAATCCCTGATTTTAATAAATGTTTAAAGGTTAGCTATAAATTGTCGTTATACGGAGCTAAATTGTACTTGAGTATTTACACCCCCTCTGGGATATTTTTCATATTAGAATTTAATTTACAATAAAAGAAGCCAGTTTAATTTTTAGTGTAGCAATATTAAATCTAGCAAAGTTAAATTGCGTTTGACGGCACCTGTTTTGCTTTTGAAGTTTGGCATATCTATCTGCACATTTTTGTCCAATGTGGAAACTTTAAGCCCTCCATTCCTTAACTGAATGAATAAAAGTAAGAAAAATTTAAATTTTGGGAAACATGAAACTAACATTAACTAAATATTAAGACAGGTTGATTACGGACACATTTGGACATTTTGTCCATGTTTATGTTTGGACAGTTGTACCCTTCACCAATAATTTAAAGAATCCAAACAAATATTGGTGGTAGAACGACGCAGTTGTTTCTATCAGTCTCCACATAATAGTCAATAGCATTACGACATTCGTTTGATTTATAATGCTCTTTTATATAGTTCTGAGACATACGAAAACTAAGCGCGCACACATAATTTGTACTTAAATATTCGTTTTATTGTGTTTCACGGTAAAATAAAAGTAACTTTTTGTAATGAAGCAAACTGGTGGTTTCTTCGGCTCGATAGAAGTAAGGTAATGGGAGAAATACTTGTACTCTACACACAATACACTCTGTTGTCTGGCTTTTTATTTGCTTAATTTCATAAAAAAATCATTTTAAAAGTTTTCTCCCTCAAATTCCCTCTCACATTACACCGTCATACAGATTTTATGAATAAAAAATTTAAATGCGCAGTTTATTCAACTATCTAAAAGTTTGGAATTACAAATTTTTCTACCGAATACAATAAATTTTTAGTCATTCCGTTGTCACAGTATACGGAGCTATAGTGTACGGGTTTATCATTGTGATGGGTATCGGATCAGGGTACCAGTCACCAGTATGACTGGTGTCACAATGGGTTGCGACACTACACTAAACTACACTCCCATAACCTTAATCCAACCAAAACTTGTGAAACCTTTATTATGAATGTAAAATAGACCAAAACTTCTTCTATTCGTCACTTTCGATTGCGAGTCCTCCACCGGAGATCAATGTTCCCAGTAGTACAATGGACAATCACACAAAAGAAAAGCAGCTTACTACGCAGCAACCCTAAATATTTGTAAAACCTTACAAATGACCTTATATTTTACAATTTTTATTCGGTAAAAGATATTTGGAATGAACATTGACGATTAGAAGTTTTCCTCAGACGCAGCATAGATCAGAAGCAAACATCTGCCCGGTTCTGACTTCACTAAACAACATTTTTTATTGATGTAATACCCGCTTCCTGTATGATATCCAAACGGTAAATAATTTTCCCATTTTGCGCATTTTCAATTCTACAAAGTAAACGTTTTAAGCAGGTTCTTGTTCAGTTTCCCGACCAGCTAGATAATACCTCGTTCACCTTGGAATCCTTTTCCACATTAATTAGTCCGATTTGGTTTATATTATTTGTTACTTGTTCACATTACGAAAGCTCCTTTTATAAATGGACACATGTATATGTGTTGGTACTTAACTATATGTATGGTTACTATATTAATTACGCACACAAAGAAATATTGTTATGGTTCGCGTCAGCTTTATGTACCCCGGGAAACTATTTATTGTTTATGTAAACCCCTCCCTCCCGTGTTTTTTTTTCATGGAGTTTAACTAATTATTATTAAGAGAAAACAAACGTAGGATTTTAAATAAACACCAATTTAGACGTGACAAAGTTCAGCATCCTTTCCTATACATGGAGACTGGCATGACTAATTAATGGTCAGGTCGACACACCACACATTCATCATCATCCTGAATTGCGTACAATACCAAACTATCAATTGTTAAGAAGGTAACTACTGACAACTGCCTTTATTTAACCAAGGTAACCGAAGTGAACTTTCCTTTGATGTAAATGCAAAGGAACCTTATTAAAATCTCCTCTCATATTCTCGTTTACAATGTAAATAATTTTCCCGTATGTGTGTGACAACAATATTGACCTAGATTTCACCAAACATCCATACTTGCTTGGTAATACAATAATACTCACGATTAGCGGTTTTGGGTTTCTTTTAAGTATTTCCCAGAGTAACTTTCACTATTTCGCTGAATTGAGTATCGTGTAATTTACAGGAAAGTTCTGCATGTAATTATTGATAATGGCAGTAGTACAATTTAGGTCACTCTTGCAATTTGCAATTTTTCGATATTGTACTACTTTGTCAAAATTTATTATTTAAGTGGTGCTGGTGTTCGTCTTGAGAATAGTAAATGACACATATACGGATGTACTGTATGTTTGGATAAAAGGAAGTGTTTCTGTAGTGGTACGGATGGCCATCAGCATAGCGAGAGCTTTTATGCAAGAAACGTCCAAAAAATTTGTTCTCCTGCAAAAGAAAACGTAATGTAAAAATTTGTTCTCCTGCAATGTAACACAAAACGTTAACTTTGAAATGCATACCAAGCAAGCAGTATAAAAGTATTTCCAGAATAAAAAATGAAAGTGAAACCAGAGAAAAGATACCAAGGCTACACTTTGTACAAAAATGTGTAGTTATTCAATTCGACAGAGGTAGGTACGTACACACTTTCTTCACAAGACTTTCCCCTTTCCCCCGAAAGAATTAATTTTTCTACAAATTCTTTTTTCTTGCATCTTCAAAGGAGCCCTTGTGGTTGTATGTCTCCCTTTCATTCAAGAAAATGCTTTAATAAAAAAACTAAAGTGAAATGAAATCCTTGTTATTGTTGTACCCTTTACCCCAACGCTGAAAAATAATAATACCTTGGTAATATGGAGATGTTTTTCCCATTTCGGACGAGTAGTTTTGCCAGGATCGACATTTTTGGCAACAACAAAAGAAATATCCAAAATGTCTTATCCCGCAGCCATGAAAAAATGTAAAACAAATAAATATTATGCAAACCATTTCTATGAACTCAAGCACCTGCACAGTTTGGTGAAATTCGGTTGCTGCCAGCGTTATCTTCATTTTCCTCAGAATGACGAGACAACTGCTTAATTTCAAAATATTGACTGATATTTGAGACATTGAAAACGTTCTCTTTCATATTTACCAAGTACCCTACAACCAAAAAACCAAAAATCACGAAACCACGAAATCACCAAAAACCATCACGAAAAATATCAAGAATGCATATTTGGACGAATTTTCATGGTCAGATTTTATTCCCCGAAACTTGTCTTCGTTTTCGTGAATCTTTATCTATCAGAGAGCAGCAATCTTTGGCGTTTATCTTACAGTTTTGGCAGATTTCGTGGTCTCCGTTTATCTAATTGATACCACCACGAAAAAATGATGAATGATCCTGAATATTGGCATTTGCTGGCGTTTTAATTAGTAATTATTTCTATTGCTCCGTGTACTTGTTTTCGAGATGCTCTCACTTTCCTTTCCAGGAACATACATAGCTAGGTAAGAACATATTATTACTGTCATACACAACACAAACTGGAATGCATACTATTGCAACTCCACTTCTATAATAAACACTCCTCTTAAAATTTTCCTGCTGTAAATGCACTCCATCATATTGTCATCCCCTTCTCATCATTGTCCCGTTTCCTCAACGTCAACTCCAAAAAAGTATACGCAAAGTTGCTACCAAAAAAGAAAAAACGACATAATTTTCTTACCTTTCCGCCTCCTTATTGTGCTCACCTATTATTACACGTACCTTACATACAGACATACATTCATACACACATTCTTTCCCGTTTCCCTACACAGCAGTGCGGTGCGTACATTTCTTCCTATTAGAAAATATATAAAGCAGAGATGATATCTACACTTTATTTTTTTCTCCCCCTCCATTTCTCTATATATGAGCCTATTCTATTATGCGACCTTTGCATTTACTGCTGTTGTAGCTACTGGTTTTCCGTGTTGGGGCTCTTCCCTTTTTTCTTTCCCTTGTCCTTCTCTCTTGCTTGCGAGTAAGGACAGAAACAGAAAGGAGAAATAGTAAGTAAAAAGCAGCAGCAGATCTGTACACACAGAAAGAGAGAACCTAGCAAAACCAGTGGAGTTTTGTATTGCTAGACTTTTTCAGTGAAAATAAAGGAGCTCTTGGTTGGTAGCTGGTTTGCTGTGTTCTCTGGCTGACTGCTGCTGGGTAGCTGACTACTCTAACCAAATTGCCCCTGCTCGTCGTCAAGTCAACTCGAATTTGTCCTAGAAGCGAGTCGTGTGTGCAGGGAAGCTCCTCACGTTTTCCTCCTGTGAACACGTTTTTTTGGTCTGTGCAAACAGAAAAGGCATGTATCCAACAAAGTTGAACCATCAACATAGGTTTACGAGCTAAGCCAGAAAAAAATACATTTTTATTTTTTTAGTATATCAATCTCTCTATATCTAACACTTTCATTTTCGGATTTAACGCTATTTGCTTAAGAGAACTCAGGAATGAAAATTGGTTGTATAAGAGGAGTCAACATCAAACAAAAGCATTTTGGCCGTTGGTCGTGTTTTGTGTGTACTATTTAAAAAATTAGCAAACCACCCCCAACAAGAAAATTTTCTCTTTGTTACTTTCTCATAAGAAACTAAACAAACTGTAAGAAATTGTCTCTTTCTAGTAGTGGCGGCAGTGATGAGGACACTGATAGTGCGACAAAAAGTCGAGTGCCGTTGAGAAAAATTAGAACGTTTGTGCATCCTCTTCAAGAGAAAACGGTTCTCTCTGTACTTCTTTTCCACCACTGCGCAAAAAAATCTGCTGTTGTAAAACATTGTTATGCGCTCTTCCCTCTTGTGCAAAAAGGGTAACATTTTTATTTTATTATCATGTCAAAAAGGCGGAAGTGATGACAAAAGTTTTGCTCCTTGTCAAATCTCCTCCGGTAAAGTAGCCGCCGGTTTCAAAAAGGGTTAAAAAAACTCGACAGACTTTTATGCAACTATTTATTTCTCTCTTTCGTCATAGGAAAAGTCAATGACAAAATATACAGCAGATTTGGGGGGAAAAGTATAAAAAATTCAGAGACGTGCTCCACTTTTCCCATATCAGTTACAACCAAAGCTAAAGGCGGTATTTTTACAACATTGTAAAATTGTTGTCCCACTTGTTCAGAGACAGAGAAAGAGTGAGCTGGTGTGTTTGTAAAAGTATTTGTATAACAGCAAGGATTACGTCTTGAGTGGAGACACACAAAAACGAGTGCGAGAGGTTAAAATCTACTTTTATGATTGGGTTGTTGTCCCTGTTTTCTCAGGTGAAAACGAATGGTAAAAGCCCCAAGTAAAATCTAAGAAGACACTTTCTTCCATTACAAAACTTCATTTTCCCTCTCTATATGTGTGTGTTGATGTGTATCTGAGTGTTCTTGTCCCGGCAAAATACTTGCTTGACGTCACAACAAAAAATAGTTCAGTACAGAGAGTGCCCATATTTATATAAAATAGTGCCCCTTAGACAACATGTTGATTGCCTCTCCATTTACCCAAAACAGTCGTTAAAAAGTACCTTTTCCCTCGTCAGTGTCTCCGTCTGCATTATCCAGTCAGTCGGAAGAAGAACAACAGAGAGACATAAGAAGGCAAGTTGCTGCTTTAACGCGTTTTGATTTTTTACCCGAAGTATAACTGCACTACAAGACTCTCCAAATCTCTCTTTTCTCTCCAAGACCGGCGGCAATGTTACAAAAATAATGCCAATGGAAAATCTATATCGCAGAGAGAATTTCGTGCAAAAGCGAAGGAGATAGTACGAGGTTCGTTTACAATATCCATTTCGTCTTAAATTTCATTTCTCTTTTTGGTCGTCGTTGTTGTCGTGTGTACTCTTGTCTGGTGCATGTTTGTGTGTAACTCTCTCGTTCTTTTTGGCTACAAGGCACCGAAAATGACATTAGGGAATTGCTAAGAAAAAAAGAAACAGAGAAAGACAGTCACGGCAATAAGAGTGTAACATTAAGGCGCTATTGTGTGCCCCTTAATGGCGTGAGAATTTTCACCGACGACACCATCACCGTCGCCATTCAAACATTACTTCTTTTCCGTTTGTCAGCAGCCCAGCGGAGTGTGTTCTAGTTCGAGTTGCCCACACACAGAGACAACAGTGTACTTGAAATGAACAGATTTATACCGGGTGTGAACAAGCGAAAAAACTGTAATATCTAAATGTACTCCAATTTTTCCTCTTGACACGATTTTTATTTTATTTTGTCGACAATACGGCATTTTGTAACCAACTAAAAGGTATCAGGGTAATATGGGTGAAGATTGAAGTTTTATAAACATTACAGCCGAAGCATTGCATTGTATGTAAAAAAAAGTAAATAAACAAATCGACACAAACAAATGGTTTTGCAATGTATGCATGCATTAATAATAGACCATAGAGTAAATGCACGCTGAAGGAAGGTATTACTACAACGAAAGAATTGTCGTGTGGAACATTTAAATTTCGGATAAATTTCAAAGCCGTTTTGGCTGTTGTTCTTAGCCATTATACAGCGTATTTACATTTATGCTAACATTTAGAAAATGGCTTTGTAAAAACAGATTTTTTTCTATACTCGATTCATGGTGCTGTGCCTGGTTGGTGTAAACAAAGACAAGTTTAGAGAGTTCAAGCAAGTCAAAGCGCAAAGTGAAAAAATCGAACAAACATTTTGACGATATTTTTATTTCTGTCATTATTTTGTTGCTTTTCCTGTCCTGTTCGTGTGCTTCAGGAGCAACTACTACTGCGGGTTTTCCTGAGTGTCAGGTTTGTCTGCGTCTGCTGTTATGTCGTTTCTGTCATCGTCTTCTGAAAAATCCAGTTTTTATTTCGTCGATTGTACCGTAAAACGTTCTTGTCTCTCCTCCAAAAGAACAGTTGAGTAAATCGAGAGAGAGAGAGAGAGGGAGCACAAGCAAAGTGAAAGTGATTTTTTCGGAGGGTAAATGAAAAGAAACAGCAAGGTATGTAGTTACATCCGTCAAGGGAAAAGCGATTAAGTTTCTGTGTCTATTACAAAAAACGAAGAAAAACTATAAAGGACGGAAAAGAAAGAAGTACAAGATAGAAAAAAGTGTACTCTTTATTGCCATTATACTTTATTATTTGTGACAGTTTTACTACAAAATTTTCCCGTATATTTTTTTCGTAGAGAGACCAACAACAAGAGCCATACCATTATTATCGACGGGAAGATACTTTTCTTACAACTGCTACTATTGGGGACTGAAGTAACGGCATAAAGTACCTGTTCTGTGGTAGTGACTAACTTTTGCTGTTTTTACAGTGTTCTTGTTGTTCCTACAGTTATTGGCCTTGTTGCTGTAGCCTGCGTGGGATTTCAGGACATAAAAATAAGGTAAAAGAATTTTCTTTTTTTCTTTACTACGTCGTTGCATATAACACTTTTTTAATGGCAAGTTGTGAAGCCTGAAGGTAACTACTTACTCTGTCGTTGCTTGGGTAGGGGAGGAGGAGAGGATTCCTGTGGTTAAATGTAATAATAAATACCAGCCACCACCAGTTCCAATCCCAGCGACACAACGAGAAAAAAACGGGGTATTGAAGGATAATGTTTTTGGGGACAGACAAACAAAAAATGCTTTCGTGTAATCCATTCTGCAGGCTGCCACTAAACTATTCTGGTGATAGGTTAATGACAGGTAGCAGAATGAATGGAGGGACATTTACACAATAGGGGGAAAGAATAGGGGTTGGAAAAATATGTGATGGGTTAAGGTGATACGTTTGTTAGGCACCCACACCCACATACACAGAGGCACATAACGATTTTGTGGTTATCGCTTTTCACATTTTATTTTCTTGGGATGTACATACGTTTGAAAGAAGCAAAGGCAAAATAAGCGGGAGGAAAATGGCTGGAAAAGGCGATTTATATTTGATTCGCGCAATTGCGCTTGACAGAGGCTGTATCTATCTAACAAAAAAATATAATCCGACAATTGATCCAACTGACAACTGACGCGAAAATTGTTACCAACCAATAAGCTAATAAAATGGTTTTACTGGTTTAGTTATTTTATCTTCTTTCAGTTTTTTGTCATTTTGTAAATAAAGTAACATTGAAGTTGATCGATTGATTGGAGGCTATTTGTATCATGACTGTGACACAATTACAATACTAGGTTAAGAAGGTAGCTTATCGGGTATATCTGTAGGTTTGCTTTTGTATTCTTCTGAGGAGGTTAAACTGGCGTGATGTAATCTGACGTTTATTTAAACATACGATCCCATATTGTTTTAATGAAATAAAAAAGAAAGGTAAATTTCTTTAGGTATGTTTTGCAAGACATTTTGTTCTCAACTTTTCTCGTCGAGAATGTTTCTTTTTTGTTTCGGATGGTTTGATCACTTGTGGCACAAAAACAAAATCGTCATCATCATCATTCAGTATTGAACGGCCTTGACTGGTTTCACCGCGTCTTGATCGTTTCTGTAGCAAACGGGATTTATCGTCAATTTTCCCCAGTCAGCTCTTAAATTAGAAAAACTAGACAAAGAGAAAGGAGAAATATGGAGAAAAGATGGAAATTGCCTGTATGACTTTGCTCACATCTAGTATAACGTACATCTCGTTTGTTCTGATACTTTTTTTTAGTTTACTTACGTACTACTCACCAACTGTGCACGCTGCTATATAGCCCACCATAAAATAAAAATAACGATCAGTGGACTAGCGAGCCACCACCACCGCCATCGTACTCAGTCATTTTCTCCATTTTCTATCTATCTATCTATCTATCTTACTGTGTAAAAACGACAGAAAAGAGTATTTCTAGAAAGGAAAAAGTGTAGCGATTTATTCCGAACGCCGATTGCAACCGACCCAGTTTTTTCTTTACTTCTTCTAATGATATTTCTTCTCCTTTTTATTTTTCTTCTGGGTCTTTATTGTCTGTAGAATAGCAAAGGCGAAAGAGAAGTAACTTTGTTCGATGAGATGGGGGCAATGATATTATTACGAGAGAAAGTATTTAGGCTTGGTGTATTTGTGTGTGTGTGTGTGTGTTTGTGAAGGAATCTTTCGAGAAAAAACTACATTAACTACAGAACTTGTGTGTGTACCTATTCTTATCCCCAGCTTTTTATCTCATCTCTCCCTTCATTTCTGACGATGAGCGAGAAGAATAATAAAATTGGATTGCATATTGCACCACTCTTCAATTGCTGCATTGTCGTCAGTCCCAGGAAACTGCACTTTATAACGAAAATAACTATTCGTATAGAAAAAAAAAGAGAGGAACAACTGGAATAAAGGCGTCATCTTAACTTTGCTCCTTTCATACCAGGTTCGTTTTTAGTAATACCCTTTTAGTCGATTTCCTTTTTCTGTCTATCTCCTTTCAGTATCCTTGACCGGACTAGCAATGATGATGATAGGGTATTAGAGAGGTAACTATGCATGTATATGTTTCTGTAGGAAGGCAGGGTAGGGTAATCCCTTTTGCTTTAAATCATCATCCGCCGTCTTGTCCCGCTTATTTTGGAGAGACTCTCAGGCGTAACTTTTACTCTACCACCCAATCCAGAGGAACCTCACCCAAGAAAGTTCTCTCGGCAGCAGCGTAATATCATTTTATTTGGAACTTGTTATTTTTTCTAACTGAATGTGAGTAGGCGAGGTCTTTTGCAAGACAAAATGTAAGTCACACACGTGAGCTGGGTCGGCAGAATTTAGTTGGCAAGAAAACAAAAGTAAATTGTGAAGGTTATGGGAACTCCCAGATGATGTTCAGAAGAGAAACGGTAGGAGATTGAGTAAGTGGAGGTTTCCAAAATATAGTGCCATGTTGTAAGTTGGTATTTAGTAACCATGATGTGATTGATACAAAATAATTAACGGAACGAAAACAGTCATTTTAAGGTCAAAATTATATTTTTGGTTGATGAAATAAAGTTTAGGCAATTAATGTACACGTGCGATATGTTGTCAGATATTTTAAGGATTCTTAAAACACGGACAGAAACCTTGTTAAAATTTCGTGCGTATTTTAAACAGGATTGACCTTGATATGACATTCACGATATGGAGGAATCATGTTTCTGAATCTTCCTTTATTTTGTCATTTTGAGTTCTGAGTGGGGGACGAGTGAAGGAGAGGGGAAGCGCGTGGAAAACTTGCGTGTTCGCTGACTTGACAACTTGTTTCAAGTACTTTATGGCTTGTCGACATGTCATTCTGTCGGAATCTTAATGAATGTTCCATACCAGACGGCATGTTTTTCCGACTTGTCCTCAATATTTAGGGAGTATTGTACAACATTTTAACTTCAGAACGGGGTTTTCTCGCCTTAGAAAACTAGAACGTGCATTTTCAATTCAATTGCTGTGTAGATTCGCGACAAGAAAACATTTACAGCTATGAAGGACGTCGCGTATGTACGTACATACATTTTGTGTATTCCAGCTGTACACCCGGTAATTGAATTAACCCGGCCATTTCATAACCAGCTGGAAACATGGAATCAGTATTTGCTTCCATTTCAATATTTTGTTTCTAACAACGTCTTCTTGAAAGCTTCTCGCGTACACTGAAACTCACTTCAAAATTCCGAGAAAAGAACGAAACGAACCACACGTGTCGACCGGCTTTATTTCTTGTTGCTACTTGCATGTCAAATGTCTGATTTACCCTTTTTGCTGTTGATTAAGCATGTAAATTAAATTGATTATATGAATATAAATATTTGTAAATTTTCTCAGAGAAAAGCTAGGTAAGTTTAAAAGTTATGGGAGAAACAATTTTAAAAGTTTGACGCCCTATTTGGGTCACAAGGGGTCAACCAAACTTGTAAACGTCACAACCATCTATCGATCAGCTATTAGAAAAATGGGAGACGGACGGACAGACATAGGCGAACGAACTGAATATCAGTTAACGAAACTAAACGCGTCAGAGCGCCCAGTTGCGTTGGTAGCGTAATGTTGTATTATATGCATGTGGAGTTGGCTCGGCAATGCTTTGGGGTGCAAACCCCACCGCACGTTACCGATTATGTTCAGCCACTATCTGACTTCGGCGGTTCACGTGATAGCTTACGATTTCGGAGATTCAGAATTGACTTCAAGTTTCCAGAGGGTGTAAAAACCACAGAAAAAAGCGTAGAGGGAACGGATGAAAGATGACTAAAGTCGAAAGAATAAAGGATAAACATGAACGACAGCTTGGCTGGAATTTGGTATAATCATGAGAGAAATAGTTAAATAACAGTTAAATGACAAAGTAGAGTTGTTACACAAACCGTAATTTCTTCTACTTCACGACGAGTGCTGTTTGATTTCATATCAGGAAACATCAAACGTTTAACACGGCTTGGTATTTGGAAAGAGGAAGTAGAACTTCAAAGAAACAGACAAGTTATGTAGGTATAGGTATGTCGGCAAGTTGGGAGAAAAAAATGTTGAAAGTGTTTTCAATCAAGAAATTACAAGTCTCCCATCTCCCATCATAATTCTATTTATTCCTCGTGAGTTATCTAGACGTCTGGGCCGACCACTCGTGTTTACGTCAAACAGCTTAATTTTACATATGGTTGATTTGCCCCGCAGTGAACTAAATTGAAAATAAATGTATTAATTAACGTTGTACACACATGCATGAGCACCGTGAAAAGCGGGTGCGTCTTCCCGTCGTCAATGTCAAAAGTCCAGCAGTCTGTCGCATATACTATGTGAACATCTACATTCACGTGTAACATAAAAAAACAACCACGTCAGTTTACTAGTGTGCATGAAAGTGAGCGGTTTGGTATTGGCGTGTGTGTTTACTCATGGAGAAATTATCAATTCAAAAAGTTTGATCTCGTTAAAATTAACTACTATTTATGATTTTGTCACCGATACTTGTACGTTTTCTCCATAAAATTTTACACACTTGTCAGGAGACGTGTCAAAATTAGCATAAACAGTCCTCTCTCACGAAGCCAAACCATTGTCAAAATTCATAACTAACTTCTCCATGAAAATAAATGAGCAGCACATAAAACCTATCCTATTATAGTTCTACTGTAGCAAAAAAGCGATCAATCAACAGGCGCTAACATCTGAACTACTGAATGAGAGTAACTAAACATGATGTGAAAGCGAGTGCTGCTACGTTTAAAAACATTCCCACGCAAAAAAAGTTTCTTCCTCTGCACACTTCAAATTTGTTCTTTTTAATGGGTGTACTTTTCCCACTCACTAACCCACTCAGATTTGGCAGTCACGGCTAATCAAACGTATCAACATCACCAAAACTTGTGCTTGTTTTGGGTTTTTGTGCTGACTTGGACGTTATCGTGCGTACGTGGAAAACGGGAATGCATACAAAAGACAATTCTTTTAGACACAGCCAAATCCTTTTTGCTTCTCGCGTTTGGATTACTACACTCCAACTCAGATTTAGCATATTATCGTAGGCCTTAAACATGTTTCCCCAAAAACGTAAAGTGATTAGAATTCTCACATTTAACACACATGTGAGCATTATCCAATTAATATTGAGTACCTATTATTTCACCAACTACACACCACCGATTTTCTTCAGAACAACGGGAAGAACATTCTGGATGATAGGTATAGTAGAGTAGAAAATTTTTAAACGTGTTTGCTAAGCACATGTATGTAATTTGTTGGCAAACACTACATAGTACACCTACATCGACTAGCCTTTTACTGTTGCCCATAAAATGCTGACGTGGTAGGCAACTGAGAGAGTGTGTGCGAGAGAGAGAGAAAAGAAAGAGTTTTCGTATGAAACTTTACCACTTTTACACGTTAATTAGCATTCTACTACAAGGACCAGGATAACTACCGTCATCATCACTGCTTCAAACCAGTTTACTACTTTCGTAATCATCAGCATATCGTTCAACTTTATAGCTTGTTTGCTTTTCTGCTAGCAAACAAACCATGTAATAATGAGGCATATCACCTTCATCATCAGCATCACTGCGTCCTCATCATCATGGTTCCCATTATTGGATGAAATCACGCACACTCAATTTATCCATTTTACTTTTATAACATTTTACCCCCACCCTACTTCCTCTCCATCCTCACAGCAATTACGTTAGAGGCATCTACCCATAATATTTGCTTTATTGCCACGGGAAAAATGCCCGTTGACAAAACATACGCTAACAATTTAGCAATTTAATTAATTATTTTCACTTGACTTCCTGCTGTCATATGCCCGTTCCCATTAATTTATAGGTGCCTCTCTCCCCACGCATACAGGGTCTACTTCCACATGTTTTTTCAGGAGGAATAAATTATTATTCCGTCGTATCGTTCTTTTTCTCTTTCTCGTTTTCTAAAAAAACAATATTGTTATCCATCAAAAACTTTTTTTTTTAGATTCTGTTCAGCATACAAAATTCAGTATGTTTTTGTTGAATACCTACATGTGCATGTACTCATTGGGTAATATTTATATGAATCTCTATATATACATAGCTAGTACTTCTACCATGCTATTCTTTTTTCTCCTTCCTATTTTCCAGTCAAGTTGATGATGAATGTAAAGTAAACGTGGAGCACGTTTTCTCCTTTACTCCTCCAACTTCATCTCGCACTCCCTCCTCTCAACTTTCTCCTTTTGTTTGCTTTTAGAGAAACAAACTGAGAGTAAGTAAGAGTTGTACGTGTGGACGTATTAGGAAGCGAGAGAGTATTACGCTATTAATATCACTTACGTTACTACTCCGACCTTATGCAAGATGAGAGGGAGAGAGGGAGCACTAGACCATTGCAAAAACATGTATTGTATATAACAGTTTATTTCACGATGTTAATGTCTCACGATTTTAGACTCATCATCATTATCAACATCATCGCGAGCACATCCTCTTGCGAGCTCTCTCTGTCTCTCCTCGTGTATGCTAATAGACCACTACAAAAAGCATTATTTATTATTCCTCGTAGTCATAAGTAATGCACTACACCACCACTACCATCACCACTTTACACAAGAAAAAAGTGAAACTCGTTTCGTTTCTTTATTCTTGCTCTCCTCTTTACCCTTTTTCCTGAAGTGTTTACACCACTACCATATAATCATCACATCGTTCCTGTTGAGCAAAAAACTGCAGCATAACTGACTACACTCATTGTCATAGTCATCAACATCATCATCATCATTCTCTCGTTCTGGGAAAGATTTCCATTTTTATGCATATGTGCAAAAGTACTCAAAAAATTCCTAAAGTATCGGTGGTGTACAGTGGGCGGAGTACGTGTATTCAATTCTCACCCCAATTTTACCTTCACTTTGTTTCCCTTCTGACACGTTTTCATTTTTTTCCATTCGTTTTCTCTTCTCTTTAACAGAAAGCACACAGGTTTCTTGAAAACGAAGAGAGCAGGATGAAAGCTATACGTGCTGTTTAAAGAATTTTCTTCCCAAAAATGTTTTCCAGTCTCTTTACACATGCACGAGTAGGAGGATAAAAACTGGTACATGAAAACCAAGTTAAGCTCACTTTTGCATAAAATATTCTTTTTTTGTTGCATAATAAATGGAAGGAAATGGAGGATAATCTAGATGATCGTAATATCCTCCTCTTCTTGTCTGTCATCGCACCGCGTCATGTGTTTGTGTGTGAACATTGGATCCTGTTCTCCCGTGAAAGTAGCAACAGTAAAAATATACATACCTTCGTACTGTATAGAATACTTATTCCGCATAGTCGGATGAAAACGATGACGGTGATATAATATGTGCAGACAGACAACTGACAGCAAAAAGGCTTACACCCGTCGCATTGTTCTTGAGTGAGATGTATACGTATTCCTGTTTTTTTCCTCACAGAATCAAGTACCAAAAAGGTACGTAGTTTGCCAGTATATACATGACAAGAGCCCGGGTGATGATATATACCTTTCGTTGACATGTGTACCGTTATTCATAAAGTTGTTCCTTTTCTCCTCTCATTTCCCTTGTTCTCCCTGGCCAACAAAGCGTGTACAAAGATACTACACGCGCACACTTCATTTTCTGTCCATTCATGCACGCATTGTTAAACTCGAGTGGCTCAGTCAGAGAGCGAGTAAGGAGAGCAGCATTATTTTTTTTAGGGAACATGACGTCGACAAACGGCCATTATGAAAGGAAAACGTTGAGGATGAGCGGAAAAGGAAGAAGAAGAGCGGAAGAAGAGGAAGGATTCTTGAGAATCATCAGCGGACAGTCAGGAGTATTGTCGAGGGGAGTTGTAGTGGCTGCGATAATATATGATGAGTTGGATGGGATCATTGAGGAAGGAAGATATATATGATCTTTAATACTTTTCCGGATAGGTATAGTATCATGTTGAGTTTATATAATGGGAAGGACGTGTAGACACGAGTGAACATTTTCATTAAGCTATAAATGCTAACACAAGCATATTACATGCATAGACGCTCTTTTGATTGGCGAGAGGCAACGATAAAGCACAAGGAGGCAAGTAAAGTAACATTCTTCTTTATGGAACTTGATCATCAGCAGGGAGTGGGGTTCGGGCAGTGGCGACAAGTGAATTTATGCGGGCTTTTGTGGGAGGCTCTTCATCTTGAAATTTTTGTTACGGTCTGTATGAATGTGAAGGGAGAGATAGAAAATAAAAGTAGGCGATTGCAGTTTTTTTTTTAAAGTTGCGCTTTTCTACGGGTCTGTCCTTGGGAATAACGGAGAAGAAGCAAAAGTGCATCTACGTGCTTGTTATCTGACATTCACCTCAAGCGGTAGGATCGTTAGGGTTGGCATTGTATAACCACGTGAGTTGTTAGTGCAGCAGTGAGGTTTAAAGTAGGACAGTCTAATGTAGTTTCCTCGAAGCACTGTGTGAGTTATATCATATATAATATCGAGGCATGCGTGGGAGTTAACCACTGACATAACAAATGCGAGCAAACACGTGATTGGTTTTCTGTGCGTGTTTGTTGTGGAAATTTCAAGGAAAAACGGGAAAATTCTGAGGAAAAATGAACGTAATCAAAATAAACAAATGGAATCATACATCGTTCCGCTCCGTTCCGATTTGCATAAAAAGAATGAGCATCCTCCTGGGATTTTTCCTTTCATGTTCCCCCAACTCATTAAACAAATCAGTTTGAGTCGCTCTAACAGTGGAGAGACGTGCTTTCATAAGCGAAAAGTTTGGAATTTTTTGAAAAGATGGCAATCAGCATGATGACGATAACTGTCTGCTGATGTGGCGGATGCATAGTTTATTCCTTTTGAAAGCTTCTACTTGTAGCTTATATGTTGTGGTGTTTGATTTGGCCTAGAGATTTCATTCCATTTCGGCACTCGCCCTGAGAACATGTGGCAGCCTTTCGTTTCCCAGCCAAAGCTTAATATCTTTACGCACCTACCATGAATTTTGTCAATGTTCCTGTGTATTTGGCTTGACTTGACTGAAGCGCTAATATTTTTGAACGTAGTTTCCATTCAGGAATTAGAGAAACTAGAGAAAGGTGGGATGCTAATGTCTGCTTGTGTTCATGATCTCTTGATCCCTTTCATTTGGTTTGTCGGAAGACGCACCCACCTTTTCCTTCCATTTCTCTCTGTAGCTCTTTTCATCATTGTTTTTGTAATAAACCCACATTTCTCTGCCTCTTTGTTTGTTTCACAAGGCATATTTATGCAGATTAAGTTTGAAATGGATGCTGATGAAAGGGAGATGAGCCTCGTTGTACCATACCTTAACATCCGCTTTCCTATACGGACGTATTGTTCAGTGAATGGCGGAGGAAAGGAAATATACTGTTTAATACGTACCTTTTTGTCGCTACCTAGCA
>JAHZNB010001904.1:0-19744 GCA_027744295.1 Callyntrura guangdongensis
CTTCTAATTGAATGCCCCCATACAGGGTAACACGGAATACATCAGTGGACCTCCAATTCTGGATTCCCGAATGCTAGCCAATGCAATACAGGCAAACCAAAGTCAGAGAGTTAGGCAACCAAACATACACACAGTCCATCAACTACTGGTCCAGAGTCCAGATACTTTTTGTTAGTACAAGAAAGATAGGAATTAATTTACGCCTCCTTGACAGATCTCTACAAGGCTCACGAAGAGAGGAAAAAACATTTTTTAATAAGCTCCCAAATCTCAATTGGGGCAACTTAATTTAAATAATCTTTAGACACTAATATACGTTAGACACGTTATATTTTTAAAATTTCTAAGATTAATAAATTTCAAACTGATGTTGACCAGATACTCAGAATGTAAAACTATGAGTGTTCTAATTTGCAGTGTTATATAATATCTATTATCTGGTTGTCTATATTTCTTCGAAATGTGTCTTTTATGGGGTTTTTATGTTCAAACAAGAAAATATCTCCAACATCACAGAAATTGTCCTTCCCCAGAGGTGTGACTTTAAAGAGGTTACGCTACACTAGGGTAGAAGTAGAACTATGAGAAAAAATTAGGAAAGAAAGCGTATCGTTGGGTTGTACATTGTAGAATCAACACCGAAACAGAAATAAACCCACAACACACACATTTTTGTGTTTGCGGAACGGAGACTATAACGTTCCACACATACACCACTCAGGGACAAGATGAAGGGAAGAAAGGATTTTCAGCAATTCAATGAAAGATTTTCCCCTTTTTGATACAACGTCGTCCCTCCGTTCCTGGTGATAGCCCGGCAGCATGTATTCCTCTACGACAAAAGATTCTGCGGAACAAAGCTTTACGCTTGGTACTTTGAGGAAGTAACAACCAAGTCAGTGGAAAAATAGTTGCAGGAGTNTTCCTGGTGATAGCCCGGCAGCATGTATTCCTCTACGACAAAAGATTCTGCGGAACAAAGCTTTACGCTTGGTACTTTGAGGAAGTAACAACCAAGTCAGTGGAAAAATAGTTGCAGGAGTAGTTATAGCAGTAGTAGTAAGAGTACTAGTTAGTGTAGTTAGAAGTATAATAATAACAGCATCAATCTCGTCATCATCATGAGAAGGAGAAGAAAGTAAAGCTAGTAGCGGCAGTATTGATAGTATTAGCGAAAGAACTCAAGTTTTTTGCACTGTATAAAAGGCTTTACGAATCTTGCATAGAGGGGCTTAGAGCAGGGATTAAATCATAATAATGGCATCATCATCCTACAAGAAGATTTAATGGAGTGTGCTACAAGCTATTCGTACACAGGCAGAGAGAGTGAAGCGAGGGAGATAGTGAAGAAGGATTGAACTGGGTTATTAAAGGTATACAAATAACTGGGCGACAAAGATGTACACATTTTTTTTACCAATTGTTACAAATAAAGGGGTAGGAAAAAGGATGCCAAAAGTTTATCATTACATATGTGCGAGTGTATGATTACACCTGGTTTCTTGGCGAGACGACATAATTTAATTGGCCAATCATTTATTTATTATTTATGAAATTAGGAAACAGATTTGAGCCAAAACAATTTTTCTGATTTCGTCAAGCCTCCAAACCTAAAGAGTCTACATTTTTCCCATTTGTTAAAAGACATAATAGGATCTTTAAGATTGCTATGTTGTCGGATAATAGTCCCGGATGAAAAAAAAAATATTAGACTCGAGTGGAAAATTGCTGTATTTTTTTCTTGTGCATTCATCCATCCACTGAATATAATTACTACAGTGATTACACTGCAGGTACCTCTGTAAACATCATCTCGGAATCCACGACTGAAATTTACTACCGCAGACTCCAAAGTAATTTTTATTTAATATTTACACACGTTATTATTCCATTCCCTCGTCACTTATTACTGAACTCTGCTAGAACGACCAGTAAATGTTCTTGCCTACTTTATTTTTTTACTTTCCCTCATTCCAAAGTAGAATCTCCATGTCGTTGTAAATCCCCCCCTGTACCTTACACTTTTTCGCTCAACGCTTACCTACCCTTCCTTTTACACTTCCGTCAGCACCACTCAGGGAAATGTGTGTAACTGCGATAGAAAGATGGTTTACTCACGCTACATTGCACCATAGTCGTCATTATTGTTGCCTTTGCTAGATCTTTATTATGAGGAAATCGGTAGCAAAACGAGAGGGAGAAGAAAGGATTGGAAAGTTTTAATCGAATTGAATTAGTTGCAACGACTGCTCATACATCGCCGGGTGTAATAAAGTCTTGAGAGAAATTTACGAATGGGCGAATAGTTAAATTTCCTTCAACAAAATGAGCACTTTTGTAGACAGTGACAACTTTTAGCTGGGTTCAAAGGGATTAATGTCTTTATTCGTTGGGGTTGTTAGGTCGAGTGAAAGTGAGATGAAGCAGAGTCGCTGCTAGAGCTGTATGGCCGTATCACCTTTTCATTTTCACCGTTGTTGTCTTGTGTTTTGGTAACAGTAAATCTGCAGTGCAGAGATATTTACTACACAAACTGAATCCCTTTGTTTTTACTACAGCGAGGACTGATCATTGTGATGAGGGTGAAATGATCACAAGCAAGATATCGTTATCGTTTATGTAGGTATCAAAATCCCTGTTAGATCTGATAATGTGATAGTAATTATGTCGACTTGAATTGCTGCTGGGTAGGGTGTAATCGAAAGCAAGTATTGTCAGCCTGCAAGAGTTTAAAACATTGTAGCAAGTTTAGGTACATTTGGTTATGAGGATGTTTTGTCAGCAGTTACTCAAGTTCGTATTTGTAATTGGATTGATTACTGCAAACACACCCATGCAATTAAGTGGGAACAAATAGAAAAACTAGCATGAAGATTTTTATCATTTGTGGGCGTGAGCTTATCCTTTAGTTTGGAAGGATAACAGAGAAGAGCCGTCCCACCTTATCTGCTTCGGTAGCGTATTCTTAAAATGGTATAAAAATGAAAGCAGCTCAACAAGCATTTCATGTACTGTTTAAAAATTGAATTTAATGAGAATTTAATTAAAATTTGATGCAATCGGTTTATTCGTTTGAACAAGACATTCAAATAATTTTCCATGGGGTTTTCAGTAGAAAAACGGATTTCTGTGAACAAACAAGATTTCTCCTGGATGTCTATGACATTAAAAGTTTTTTTTTCTGGTCTCTAAGTTTTCACTGAAATTGTATTTGTCGTTGGAGACAGCTGTTGTTGTTGTTGTTGTTGTTGGGTAGCATCTAATTTTACTCGTGTTGTGACGAAAGCTGTAGATTCCTACGAAGTTACTAATTAAATTTTAGCACCTAACTGACAGAGTCTTGTCTCATTTCACAACTTTCTTCGTCTTCATTTTAGAAGGTGTTGTCGTAAAAGCTCACCAGGATATTTAAAAGATTGGCTGACGGGACTGTCTTAATCTTGTTACAGCACAGCAGACGCTTTCTCGCAATTACAAACTCTGATAGAAAGAAATATCGTGGTACATCAACATTTCCAGTGGAAACAAACTGGAACAGTTTTTTGTTCAACTCCCGTGTACTCCCAGCTAAATAGAATTGACTTAACATATTTTTCTTTTCCTTTCAGAAGCTCGAGGCAGAATGGATATGCTTGACTCGCGACGAGAAGGTGGTGGACTCAACGTACGGGTTGAAGTTCCACCTTACGTCAAAGCAGGAGAAACAGCAGTACTCCGATGCAAGTATGACCTAGGAAATGATCCCTTGTATGCTTGTCGGACTCCAAATCGACGTAAGTAACAACACAAGCATGTAATGTTATGTATGTCGTTAATCTTATTTTACGGTAGTATTTGAAGATGTGCTGCAACACGCACTTCCTTACACAAATACAGTACGAGTATTATTACTATTACATACATAATATATTATGATACAGCAAATCAGTGGCAAAACGACCTTTCATGGGAATTATCGTTATATCTTACACTTACGCTTTCAAATTTTTGCTTACTGTATCAGCAATTTCTTTAGTTAAATAATGCACGATGCAAAAAATGGAAATTGCAAAATATTACAGTATTGATAACAATCTCCAATATCCACTGATGTGAGAGAGGTAAGGGTTGGTATATTTCATCCACCAAAAATATATTACCGTTGCACAATTTTTCCAATTTCAATAGTCACGCATGAACAAAAGGGAAAAAGGATTGAATTACGTGGCATAAATCATCTATCCTGTTCAGAGATTCGTTGCGTGTCGTCGTCGTTCCACATATATATATATATTTAAGGACGCCGTTGCGTTGTACGAAGAAAATTGCAGAAAACGAAATGTCTACTCGTACAAATTTTTCTTCTTAAGCATTCCGATTTGAAAATATGGTAACAACAACCAACACGTACAGGGTGAAATTCTCACTGTGCAATTTTGTCTGGTTCCCAGGCAAATCTTTTAATACTACTTCAATTTGTCAGAGAACTTGTTCAATTATTTCCGCATTGGCAGTGTAAAAGTGCATAATAAATGTTAAATTTAAAAGAAATAATTTATTTTTACCGCTTAATTTATTTTAATTTAACAAGAAGATGAAACGATACAGCTGACAAACAAGATACACTCGCGTGTAATTTTGAAAATTTTCTGCAGATTCAGACAAACTTTGAAGAGACAAGAAAATGCCCGTAAAAATTAAAACTGAAGTAAAAACATACCACGTCCCATCTTTCCCTGGGTCGAGGTAACTTTGTGTGCACTGGGCACGTTATGAATTTATGCCGATAATGCAATTGTTCCAATTTGAGATCCATTTTGTATAACGGAAACGGCTGGTTTGCAGGCATGTGAGAACAAAGATGTACCATGAAACAGTGAAGAACGCTTCAGAAAGTAACTGGGCTTTACTACTCCTGAACATTATGTGTGTGTAATGTATTTTGGATAATCTGAGTTCCTATTTATGTCTTTCTGGTTTTGTGTCACTTTCTATATACTTTCTCTACATGCAACTATGTATCTTCCAGGGTGACATTGAGTGGAAGGTATATAAAAAAACGAATAACTTGTACATACAAAAATATGACCATACACAAACAAGATGTATGTATCCAGAAACCTTTGCAGAACTGCAGCCACAAAGTCATATCGCACCAAAAGGAGATATTTATTTAATATTGGCTTTGGTATAGGAATGTTCTATAAAACGGCCTTTAGTTTGCTCTGTCTTTCTTCTCGTTCCCAAAGACCAAGAAGTAGACGTGAACTTTTACCAGTATATTTTCTCTTGTTATTACTATATTACATTTATCTCTTCATTTTTTCGCTACCATGTACTATGTTGTTGTTGTGGTTGTTGTTTACCGATAATATTTTGTGTGCGCACATGAGAAAAAAACGCTGTTCCGAGAACATAATCCAGCGGTAAAAAAGAAACGAGTGAGTGCACATCAGTAGCAATTTTTTTACAATAACAACAACTACTACTACCACTGCATTTTCTCTATTATGATGTTGAATGTTTTCTCCTCACTAAAATAGTAATCTTACAACGTGTATAATGTCGGCTTATATATATATATATATATATTCATATTGCATCACCATCAGTCTCCGCTTCATTGTCATTCTCTATAAAAATGTGTTTTGCATAATATATTTTTCACAACTACATGTGTGCAAGATACCAACAGTACAAGACGCGGGATGATGTTGATCATTACGATGATGCCCTTTTGGCTCTTTTCTGACTTTTTCTTCTTGTTCGCGGCTTTATCCTCTCATCCGTTTCGTCTCTCTATCTAACTCTCCCTCTCTCCACTGTTTTCTTATGTTTATTTTTTTTCTTGTTGTTGTTGGCCATTTTTTGTAACGCATCTCAGGAAAAAGAATGTATCTTTAAACCCCATGCATCCCAAGCCTATAAGCAAGCATTGGAACGAACGTTGGTGTGTGGGTGCCGCAGGGATAAATTTTTTTGTACAACCAGCAAAATACGCACAGATAGATGCATGTCCTCCGAGAGATATGGATTTACGCTTAACGATACACGTAACATTTTTGCCAGTTTCATTCTTTCCATCCATTTGGTCGGACTTTTCTTGTACGCTAGTGTCTTTTTTCTTCTCGTCCTCCCACGGTCCTCTCTCTCTCTCTCCCTCTTTTGGTTTCTATTTAGATTGCCCACTCTTACGCATAGTTTTTTTTACTCTTTTTAAACGTAACGACTTTAGAAAAGTGCATGTATCATGTGTCTTATGTGAGATAATAAAAAGAAGAGGGAGAGAAAGGCCAGGAAGTTGAGCATCAGACTTTTATAGATAGAGGGAGAGAGAACACGGAGGGAGAAAGTTAAACGAGGAAAAAAGTAACACAAAAAAGAACCATTTCTTTTTTTCCTTTTCTCGTCGTCTTTTATTCCATTCAGAATTGTTCCTAGACTGACTGGCTGGACTCTTGGCTTGGCCTGACACTAGTGTGATGGCGCTTAAATGTGAATTCAATGCTGCTTCTGTTTGCCTGTAACAATCTCTTGTTATCGTGGTGGATGTAGTCAAATCAAGATCAACTTGATCTTTATGCTTGGTTCAGCAATGCGTATGTAGACTGAGACGACAGAGTCGACGATGACGATGACGACGCTCCCGTTTTTGTTATCAAAACGTTGGTTTGTTTGTCCTTTTTTGGGTGATATCGTCGTGATAATAATGGTAGAGCGGTTGTTCTGTTTCGTAAACGATTCTTTGGTCTGGTAAGATGCTTAGCATGTTGCTGGGTTTAAAAAATAGACAAGACTGTCTGTCTCTTTGCTTGACCTCTGGAATTTCCTTTTCAATAGCCCTTGACGGAGTATTTTTTTAAATGACCGTAGTTAAACTAGTTTTTACAAATAACCAGTGTCCAAGTCACTTTTTATTGTTATTTTTTTACTACTTACAGTTATAAAGCTAGTTTCATTTCGTTCTTTGGTGACTCCTGCTGTCTTATTATTTTTCTTTTCCCCATTCTTCTCTTCGAGGCCGACTGACAGTAAGCTGTCACAACAAATGCTGCTGCCGTAACTACCACAAACTGATACCTTTACGTTTTGTTGTACGTAGGGCGTCTTGACTTAGGTATTGCAGTCCACTCCAGAACAAAATGCACTTTTCAACAACAATAATAATATTACAATATCTTTGCATACTTTTATCCATCTTTCATATCCTCTCAATCTTTTTTTTTCTCTTGCTGCGCTTCCTCGTTATTCGGTCCATAGGTCAAACAAAACGTTTGAACGGAGAACTTTTAAAATTCAGAACGGGCAAGAGGACAAGAACATTATCGACTGTACTTCTCCTCTCGTTCACCCTGCCTTTTTTCTCTGGCTGCACAGTATTATTGCAGATACACATACGCAAAGAAAAGAGTCAGTTCACGGCTAGAATAACAGATGAGATGTGTAGCCACACGTATGATCATCATGATCATCATCATGATTATCTTTGAACAAAGAAATAAAACGCATTCTTGTACGAAAAAATGTGTGTAAGGTGAACACAGTAGGGTGTCTGTACCGGCCGATGATGTTACAAGTTACCGCGGCATCTTTTTCTTGTCTTTTTTCTCTCTTCTCCCGCTAATAGCATGCAAGAAACCGGAAAAAACGCAGGGGGAAACGTAAATGGGCTAAAAATCTGTATGCATCCTGATGATGGCAAACAATGATCGTCCTACCTTCAAAAAATAGTAGTGGAGATCAGCCTCTCAAATATTCCTTTGACTGCGCTTCCCTCTGGATGGTCTTGTTATTCTCCCTCGTATCATCTTCATTTTGCACGTCGTGTCACGTTACATTGGTACTGCCACTGCGGCTTTCACCCCCCACCACATTCGAGAGGGAACATTATATAATATCATATGTAAAACGCTTATTATATAATATGTAATATCGTCTGCTGCTGCTTGTAGTAGTTGTTGTAATGGTGCCGGCAGTGCACACGGCATGCACACCCTAAATTGTACACACGTAATATTATGCAAATCCATAATATCATCAACTTTATTGGTTCAAGAAGAATGTTAACTGGGATCAAAAGAGGAACACAAAACACAAGAAGCTAAAGGAACGAACCTACTATTATTATCACGGTTACAACTACCACCGTCATTCCAACAACTACTTTCAACTTAAATGTGACGTTGCCCTTTTTGCTTTGCCGACTTTTGCTGTAGACCATTGATAGGTACTGGAGACCTTTTTGGCCATTGCATAATATTGCATTATCATTATCATCGTCGTCGTCGTCTTGAAATGTTCATGGGCTCGCCATTACACAAATAGTTGTAATGGTGGTGTGTGCATTTATACTTACATTTAGCTATACTTATAAATATATTATTATGGGAGCGTGTGTGCGGTGTGTGTGGAAATGCAGTGCTGCATAGGAGGAGGAAAGTTTGTTGCCAGAAGAAGGAGAAAAGGCAGCAAAACTGGTAATAGTACAAAATGGGCAGCCATTATGCATGCAAATCTGCACAATTACTACCACTGTGTTAGTTACACTACATTGTCCTCCATTGTGTGCGGATATGTAACAAAAAACTATTTTGCTGTTAATACAACGAAAGGGAATAAGATGAGAGGGAGAAAGAGATGCAGTTCGAAATAGCAACAAAAAATAACGATCGCCGTTCCTTTCTTCGTTTTCTACATTCTTTTGTAGTAAATGTTATTGTTGTTGTTGTACCGACACTACAGCTGGGATGGTAGTTTACTTCTTCATCCCTTTCGCTTTGAATGAAGGAAAAGATGAGAGAAAGAGAGAGAGAGAGAGAGAGAAAGACGGCGACGAGGAAATAAAGGGAAAAAGTAGGCACGGCTAGCGGTTTTTCACCAAGGGTGAAATCAAGAAAGTAGCCAGACACAAGATGAAAGATGTGAGCTAGTTTAACTTTTTCACTCCGCCGCTGCTAGTAACACCACCGCCACCCTGTAACTTTTAGTTACTCTTTTCTCTGCCTCCCGTGACTTGTGGTGATGGTGACGATGATATTCATTCACACCGTTACTTTCTCTAGAGAATTCCCTGCGGATTACAAGTAACTCTGTGTGTGTGTGTGTTAGTGCAAGAGGGAGAGAGAATTTGTGCATGAAAGTAGAGAGTCAAAAGTCCTACGTAATAAGTATGTATGAAGGAAATAAGGATGGAAAAAGTGGCAAGCAACAAGGTAGATTGCCACTTGTACGGCTTGGTGCACACATAGATGTGTAGCAAAAGAAGAAATTTTTTCCCTGGTATTTCTCTTTTATTTCTCTGCCATGTTCCTGGCTGTGTGAGTGTGCTTGTGTGAACTAGTTAAAATTTATTGTTGTTTCACATGCCTCATGACCACTGACTGAATGACTTACTTGGCCCCATTATTCTTTTCCCGTCATAATATCATTTTCCCCGTCTTCTTCTTGAGCAATACAAAGTAAATAACAATAACTGTAGTTGGAGTAGTAGTTACATTTCCTGTACTACTTCCTTGAACAGCAACATTTCCATTCGTTATATACGTATGTCCTGCATATATCCAGCATTAGCATCGGGGTACCTATTTATGTGTTTAGAAGTAATGTCCGCCAGGACGGAACGGGTGCATTCTCAAAGCATAAAGTTTTATGAATACATTAAACTGTCCTGTTTTACCGTAATAAACACACAAGTTGGTACACAACTAACGGCAAGTTTATACCCCGTGCCTACGCGGAACCGGAATGCAAGTCATCATTTTGGAAGACATGGTGTGATCGATGTGCGATATCAAATATGATAATCAATTTTTTACCCTTGTCTCCCTGCCGACCTACATGTTTGTTAATATGAAAAAAATATTGATTGCTGGAGAGATACCAAACGACTTTTCTTGCTCTCCTTTTTTATTTTCATCCAATCTTTTTCTTCCAAGAAAAAAAAACGAAAAAGTGGCTAAAGAGGCAAAAGGCAACAGCAGGAGGGGAGAAAGTGAAAAGGATGAAAGGAGTGAACAAGGTAGCTCCTCTCTGCAGTCGGCATGCCTCATCTGACTAGGTACCAGCGACACCCCCTTTTACCACTAGTGTTTTTGTTGCTGCTGGACGACTATTCATATTTAAACTGACAGGTTGAGAGACGAGCTGGGAAGAGAAATATGAACACATTTTCGTGAACTGAGGGTCTGATGGAGGCAACTTACCACTTCTCACTCACACACTATGGTAAAGAGGCTAACAAGAAGTCAAACAGAGAGTGAGAAAAAGAGCTCTTGTGCATATTATCAAAACATACACACACACGGAAAATATGTAAGAGATAACGGTTTTTGTCTAAAATAAGCTATCGTTTGGTCTTGCCAGGGTTTCTAGAGTGATCCAACTACTGTTGTCTTGCATTGGGGTTTTACAATTTGGTTCCTGAAACAGGATGAAGAAAAGAGTATCCTCCTTTACAGTTTGGTAATAATGATGTTATATTTACAGAACTGTGTGGTTCATTCGACTAAAAGATGTTTGTGGGACGGAGAAGGAAGAGGAGGGAAACCGCATAAATATTTTACACTGTGTAGTCTGCATAATCGCTCGTTGAAAGCTGCTTTTATACGTGTATTTCTCTTTTCGTTAACGCAGCTTCTACATCTTACAGATAAGTAGTGGTCATGTATGATGCTTTGATGCTTTCTTTGGGTATCCTTTCATAGAAAGTTTATGAATGATGAGGCGTAAGACATTAATAGCGTTATTATTGTTGTTATTATTATTAAAGCACGAAAATGTGGATAGATAAAGGCAATTTATTTTGAACTGTTTATGCATTTCCTATCATGTGTCAGTTTACGGGGTCAGAGAAATTAGAATAAATCAAGTTGTACAACGCGAGCGGAAAAGTTATAATAATTTGCGATTAGATTAGTCATTTGCACATGTTAGTATTGCTTTTATGGTATTTTCGTCATTTCAATTTCTGTTTTTGGGTTACAAGCCAGTTGATGTTGGATCGACGAGTAACATGTGACTGCCATGGGAAAGGATTGTGTATAGAGTGCAGGTAGAACGTTTTCACGTAAGTTCAGTCCACTGATAACTCGAAAGTACCCAAAAAATTGTCTCCTGTAACTTTTTATTGGCATTCTTGGTATAATGTAACGTGTTTGGCGGACGCCAGAATGGTCAAAACGTAAAGTGATACAAAAAAGTATCATTGCTATTTTAATAAGTAAACCGACCCAGCTATCGGTGTTGGTTACAAATAGGACGAGCTAACCTTGAGCTACGGTAATGACTAAAGGACTAAACAAATGGTAACTAAAACTAGACATCCTTTGACCTATACAGGTGTTTGTTCATTTTTAAAACAACTTATGGATAGAAATACATGAAAACTTTATGAACATCAAAAATACATTCCGAAAACAAAATTCAGAAAAATTCATGCGTTCCAACGTTTTGATACGATTCTATTCGACCAAGTCACTAGTAACCGTAGATGATGACTGGCGAAAACAAAGGCTAGCGAACGGGCCAACACGACACGTATATCTCAGTTACAATAAGTACGACGGTATGTGGCAGTTTACTCAAGGCAACTTTGTTTGCCAAAAACAAGTAATATTGTACTAACATTTAGAGAATCAGCCACTGACAGCCTGTACTTGGTTATTTTGCAATATTTAAGTGTAACGCGTTACATATTATGTTTAAACATAATGAAGTCAGTAAACTGCATGCTTTATTCAAAATAAAAGAACCAACATTACAAGTTTTTACGCTTTCTTTAACATGACGTTTTTGTTGTTCTTTAAGATATGAAAGAACTTTAGCTCTAAAACTGACAATGTAATTAGTATGTAGGTTCACTTTTTTTGTTGAATAATACGAATAAACTATCACATTAATTTAAGAAAAACTTGAGTATTACAACTGCTACTACATGTCGTTTATTTTCAGCAGTCAGAGTTCTGTTTTATTTAAATGTCCGCTGAATAAATGTAAAAAAGCCACAACAAAAAAGTAAATAAATGAGAAATGATATTGGAAGAAGTCGCTTTCTTCCTCTTCTCTTCAACAGCCTTTTTCTCGCACTACTTGATGATGATGATGCCAGATGCTGTTGTTATTACTTCTGCTGTGGTCGAATCTAGGCACGGTTCTAAATGCTCTTACAACAATGTTAGTATTACCATCATGACATATGCACATGCTTTGCCGACCGTACTCCCTTTTCGAGAAAACCACGTCTTCACTTGTTTCTTTCTCAAACACCACTCCACTCACCTTGTTTCCCCCATTTTCTCGTACTAATTAGCCTAAGAGCCTCTTCTCAACAACTTTCTTCACAGGAGTGCCTTCTTCTACACATAAACCTTAAAATTGCAATTTTTTTCCATTTCCCCTTTCTCATTTCCTTTCCTCATAGGGAGATGAAAAACCGGCAAGGAGTCCAAACGACGAGCAAGGATGGAGAAAGGATGAAGAGTTTAGCGGTGGTGGCAGTGCGGTGATGATGGGGAAATATGAAAAGCTTTTCTGGAAGACGAATACTTTTCCAATTGTTTTTTACTCGCTCCTTCCTTGTTTTCCACAAGTGTCTCAAGGAAGACGACGACGTGGAAGCACGATGATATGAGAGAATGACGACGATGATGAAAAAATATGCCTTCTTCACTTTTACCTTAAATAATATTATATTTTCTACTTTGCTCTTACCTCATCCTCCGATTTAGTCGGGGTTTCCTACTAGACAACATTCATAATTCTACTCTCGCGTAGCATTATCTTTCTGTGTAGCTACATCACTTACAAGGAGAGAGGGAGAAGAAGAAGAGATGCGTGTTTTGCGTGTCTACGACTCTACTTCTTTTAGCCGTCTTAAGAGCAACTTTGTAATCGAATCAAGATGAAGAGGAGAATAGTAAGAAGTGGAATTACTGTCAGTGTCAGTAGTAGAGATCAAGCAGACGCTGTAACCTCTTAAATTCCTTCTTATAAGACCGAAATAAGTAAATACGTAAGGCTATTTTCTCAGCTACTTACGTGCTACTGTTGTCGTGGTCAGACGTAAATGCTATAAATTGTTGTTATAGGATAGACATCACGTCCTCTTGATTATTACCCTCACTATTACCGTCCTGTTGTAATTTTCTTTGGGTTTATATCAGAGACAGGGTTAGAGAAAGGATTCAATCAGCAACCTTTACTCTCCATTATCCTCTCTAGACAATCTGTGATTAGTGATTATGCTTCACTGATACCAACACGCCACAGCATGGGAAATGTAAATGTCTTTTATCGTGTAAATACTTGGAGTGCCGATGATAATGATCTTGATACTCTAGAGCTAATGTAGTTATCAGGTGACAAAGTTAACCCTTTCTATGCTAAAAGTATCGTTACTCAGTCCTGTCGTTCTGCTGGGAGATCGGAGCAGCCAATTTTTACCTTGCTGCATCGTAAAAGCAGAGACTGCTTGAAATTGTTCACCATGGCAGGATATTATCATTACAAAATAAAAAATTCTACATTCAAAGGGATGAAAATTGAAAATGGGCAACGAGGGAGTAGACCCCTAAATAGCTGCAAAAAATTACAGTATATACGTAGTTCTAATACAAACACTAATAAAGAAAATAGTTAAAGAAATTGAGAACTTTTTATAAAGAATTTCGTTCTCTTTGAAACGCTATATACCCTGGATAAAAAAATAGTGAAGTATTTTGTCGTAAAAAAAAAGAAATAAAAAATGGTGGGGATTTTTTGAGATGTATAAAAACAGATACGTATTATGTACACTCTTCTTGAGAAACTCACATGAGCAGAGGTGAACTCACAAATCCACACAAAAAAGAGAAAGATTACTCTACTTTGTGAAGATATGATTCTTCTGGTATCATCATTTTCAGTTCTAGTACTCCCTCCTACAAAAACACATCCATATTGGTGACTTTCTTAGTAACTTGTGCTTTTTTGTCCTCCATAAGGACGGCATGAATGAATGTATACAATGTCAAGTAAAGCAACTCCACCAACTTTTTTCTCTTTTTTCTCTCTTTCACAACAGAGAGAGAGAGAGAGAGAACTGTTTTCTTTGAAAAAATGAGAGTTTCTGTGCCACATGATGATAAACATTCTTATTCCTCTCTTCATTGGAAAAGCTTGGCAATCATCGTCATCATCATCATCATCACCAACCTTCTCAATACTATCACAAGAGCCGAATGAGAAAATGAAGAGGGTGTTATTGAGAATATAAAACATTTGGAGAAAAAAAACGAGTAAGAGGGAATGAGAAAGTGAGTAGAGGAGTTAAGTGACAAAATCAATAAGAACGACAAAAAAGAGAAGAAATCCCTTCCGAAAAAAATATATTTCTCTTTGGACCTTATGGACACATCCTTGTTGTTCACTTGGCAGCTTACCTTGATTGTCTCCCCATCCTTCCTTCCTTTTTCTCTGAGCGATATCTCGTCCTTGTCGTTTGTGAATGAAACAAGAGAGAAGCAAAACGGAGTTTGTGGTGGTGGCGGTGAGTAGGATACTACACAGAATAAAAGAAAAGGAGAGAGAAAAACTAGAAAGTGAAAGGACATTAGTGACTGAATAAAGGAATAAAAGAAGGAGGGAAAAAAGACGGGCAAGTGCAAACCAACCAAAAAGAGAGTGATATTAACTGGGTAATATAGAGAATAGACTATCCTTAACAAAAGTAAAAGAGGGAACAAGTTAAGCTCTCACCTTATGAGGCGGCAACAACGCCTGATTTTCTCACTGCTGCTATGATACGATAGCGTGCATTATTAATCAATATTGCTATTATTATTACGTATTACTGATATGATGATGATAATGACGACAGCAATGAAGTTTTAGTTTACCTTTCCAAGAAAAATCTCAAATGTTCTTTATTGTTTGCAGCCTAATAAGAAGGGCGGTGGATAAGGAAGTATTCATTTTTAGCTGTGAGGAGGAGTAAGAAAAGGAAATACATTACACTACTTCACTTAATACGTCAAGGTATATATGCTTTTGAATGGGATCATTGAATTATTTGGTACTCGTGCTACTTACTGATTTTTTTCAGTAATGTATACTGTCAGGAGGTTATGCAAGTCACTTATTACAGTGCTTATGCAAGAACAGAGAATGTAATATAATTATTGTCTTTACTCTACATCGAGCTGACATCAAAGAAGGGTAGTGAATAGTGACAGAAGACGATCATCAGAAGAAGGATTCTGGTTACTTTGAATATAAAAAAACGCCAGGTTTGTAAGGGAAGGATGAAGGACGAGGAGGGATTTGGGGGTTCAGTATGAAGTGGTGGTGGTGTGTGAGGATAATGTGATGCGAGGTGATGGTAGTTGTATGGGTGTGTGTGGGCGCGTGTGTATTTTGCGATACTGGAGAAATTGAAAGAATCATCAACTACGAATTCACTTTTTGTCATGTTTTTTTTCTCTCTACTGCTTCTACTCTCTTTATCTCTCCTCTTGGTCGATTCGATGAGCCTCTGATGAATGCTTTAGAACAGTGGAATGGATAGATGTGGTGGATCAAATGGGATTTTATTTGGTAGAGTACTGCTACTCTTATATCATTGTTACTTGCACACACACACGTACGTACTTTCACCATGCAATCTACAATTACCTTCATCACAAACTGAAGGACTACTACTGACGATAAAGCGTGGGTGAAGTCGTTTGGATTTTGTGTCTTCATACATACATTATTGCTGCTTTCGTATTTTACACACTCCTGTTTTTATTGTTGATGTAACAAATTTTTTAGTGCTAGGTATGCCTTATAGCATGCTATATTGCTTGACATTTTCAAAAGAGGAGGGGATATCCTGTTCTTTATCTTTTTTAAAAATAATTGGTGGAACAGAGTATCAGACTTCAGGATTCTTCGTATTTTACACTGCAAAGGCCAAACAGATAATTTGACTACAATTTTTTTTACTAAAACCCCATTTTTTAAAAGTTCATGTAGCAGGCGAAATAATGTACGATGAGATAAAGTAAAGAGGGACAATTGATATCTGAGAATAGATTTATCAAAACAGTGCAAATGAAGTTTGTCACTGGCAATTTAACATGAAATCATTACAGGCACAGCGCCGTTGAAAGTTTTTAACAACATTTCAAATTTATTTTCCAAATATTCTCGTCATTAGTATGAATCACGTTTTCCATTTCCGATTTCCCGAAGATTCATCCCGACGACAGTACACTTTAAAAGGACAGTTTGCAACGTAACTTTAGAAAATGAAAATGCTTGTAAAAATAATATATTTGTTTTTGAAAATTCATGTTTATATTACAACTATGTTATGTTACTTTATAATTTGCACTGAAAATTTAATACATAACTTTGTTTCCATCCATTAGACTCATAACGTATCTGACGAGAAACTCGCTCATCATCCTTCTTCCTAGTAATGTATAAAATGTATCATCAAGGGAGTGATTAAATAGCACTTGTCAGTACACCTTTCCCCTGAAAAAGTTTTTGTACGAACTTTGTCGCTAACTTTGTCGAACGAATGGAACCTACGATGAAAGTGATTAAAAGTGATCCTGACAGACAGGGGATCGGTATGAATGCGGCGCTTGCTAACAAATGCATATAGAGCTTCAAAAATAGAAACAGAACGACACCAAAATACATGTACATTTTGTATGAGTTCATATTAAAATCAAAATGAAAGGTTTCCTCCTAACAAGCCTCGTCTTCTAAAAAATAACTAGTGTTCCGTGTAATGCCCGTGAACCTGCCATTTATGCACAAAGGGCTTATCGATATGCTATTATTTACGATTTTGTAAGAAGATAGAAAGAAGACAGCGGGAACTACAACTTCCCCCATGCAATATGTTTTCGGGTGCTTAGACCTTCAAACACATATATCGGTACACTGATTTTTCTTGCAAGTGTTTTCATGCGAAATAACAAAAATAAACGAAAACCCCCAAACAAAGTGCAGAGTGCTTTACCAACTCACTCGTGCAAACTGCTCAATCATCCGTTTCAAATCTACAGTAAATGAAAAGGACAAGACTCCTCTTGTAATTAAGATGACAAGGGTTCTGCTTTTTTCTTTTTTGGGACATTGAAAATGATAGATTTTGCTGGCTTGTCGTAATTCCATTTATAGCAGACTCCTCGTTCTTCTTCCTCTTCCACATCTCTCATTTGCCATTGTTGACAAATTAATGAAAGGAAATGGACCGAAACGATGGGTCATTGAGCAAAAGTATCTCTCAAGTAACTCAGCACTTTTCTCATGGTATCGTTTTCTACCAACTAGTCACTCATCGTCATCATTTTCGTATCAGTGATGCCATCCGCCAAGCTTTTGATAGTCAAGGATGCGAAGTAACATGAAGGAATACACGAAATGTACCACAAGAAGCTTGAAGCTTTATGTACCCCCAACTTGATTTAGTTTGTGGATGCGTTGTTGTGTTTATTTTTTGGATGTTAAACCTCATGTACCACTTTTACCGCATGCACACTAAACATGAATATGGGGAGAGATATTTTTTTACTTAAACTCCGGAAACTTTCCGCCATGCTATATCTATTCATTAGATATAATTTTGGAATACTACGTCCATTATTTTATTTTAGAACATGTTGTTTGTATATAATGCGCACATATCGAGTTGACTTAAGCTAGTGAATAAATGAACTTTTAAAAACCAAAGTCCTGCAACAACTACCAGATAGCATTAACGACAAGACAGTAGCGGCAGTGGGGGTAGAACCCAAAGCAAAACTTTCTTTTTTGGTGAGAATAACAGCGTTTCATTCAATAAACCACAATGGCATTATTGCTTTGTGCCTTTCGTAAGAAGGTGGATGGAGAAATGTATAGAGGCTGGTGCGGTGTGGCGTTAGTGGTTGTAGTAGGTGAGGTGGATGGATATTTTATCGGACGTCCGTGTGGGGCACATATTTTTTCCACTCCATATAAATAAAAGTAAGGGCATTGCTGCTGCCTCCGATGACGATGATGATGACAAGAATAAAATAGAAAAGAAACATAATGGATTGGTTGGTCGAAGCGGTGAATGCAAGTAGCAACTACCGCAACGAGCATGGTCATCATCATTTTCCTTATTGCCCACCAATGTGTGCCCTGTTCGGATGTCAACTTGGATTTCACATCCCCATACACAACGTCACAACTCGAACCACCATCACACCACTATACTGACAAACGTTTCACTACTAAAAACTCATAATAGAGGAGGTAAACTATAGAAAAGCCAAGAGAGAAGAAGAAGCAGAGGAAGAAAAAAAGGAAAGAATGCAGTAGCAGTCTCAATAATACCACTTTGGGCCATCATCATAAACATGTACAAACAAGTATACGTTCAAGGTTCAATGGCAACCGTCCAGTGGTGCGTGTTCCTCTGCCTCTCTTCTTTCCTCAGTAAAAACAAGATCCTCGATCCTCGTTCTACTGCTTGCTTTTATTCCACACTATCCCCATATATTTTTCCAGCTGTAAAAAAATTCTCCTCGGGAAACAACTGCAATCTGTGGTCACAGGGATTTCATTCTCTTCGTGGCGGCCGCCGTCCCCGTCGTCGTCTTGTCTGTCTGGGTGAATTGTGTAGGCTACACAACGGTCATTCTTTCTTTTATAAGCTTACTTTGTGTCCACTAACACAGCCACTAGGCCACCAACCACCAGCATAATAATATTATTATATGCCTGAATACAAAAGAAAGCAACAGTGGTGTGTGCGGTGGTGGTGATGGTGGTGAAAGTGGGCAGATGAATAGCCTTTAGTGCAACTCTGCCACCAGTAGTCGCATTAAATTGCGTTGTAACTTTTACGGTTTTTCTCTTCTTCTTTTATACAAACACACACACACACATACAGAGAGAGAGAGAGAGAGAACGCGTGTGAGACAGAGATGCCTGTAGAGCTTTTACGCCAATGAATTCCACCAAAAAAGCAATAACAGGCATTCTTTCACGTTCATCCTTAAATACAGACCTGCATAAACTTATATCGCTTAGATATTGGTACAGAAAGAAAATTGCACAGTGAAAAGTAGAAAAAAGAGAAAGAAAAAACATTATTTTTCCACTGCCTTCACAATCAGTACTACAGCTGCCTATGCGAAGAAATGAATGAATCCCATCGTTGACTGAATGTTAATCTTGAAAATGATCTTGATGATCCTGACGGTAGTGACCATGGTAGCGGTCACTGCTCTAAGGCGATTTCGGGTACGTTCAATACAAAAAACAGAATGGTCAAACAAGAAAAATATTTAGGGATGGCCCCCTCCAGAATTCATGAAAGTGTAAATACGAAAACTCATCACCACCATGACACTATTTTTGTTGTCCTTGGCTGATCCACATACCATGGCGGCAATGATGTCTATGTGTGTGGGTGTGCATAAAACATTTTTTACATTTAAAACGTCGTCGTCGTTGGTGTGACGTGTAATACATATTTACTATTTCTCTTTCGGCTCTCTCCGACTTCCCATCCCCCTTTCCTCCGGGTCAGTGGAATATTTACGTAATTTCTTAGACGTATAAAAATTAGACGAAAAATATTTGACGCAAACTATTTTAATTAGATGTAGACACGTAGAAGTAAAAATATATAGACGCATACTACCTGTAAGTAGACGCAACAATACTTAGGCGTAAAGCAGTTTGCCCTACAAATGCTTAGATGAAAAATACCTATACGTGAAATAACATAAATTTCATGTAAATTTTATGTTGT
>JAHZNB010001905.1:0-12942 GCA_027744295.1 Callyntrura guangdongensis
TGTAGATTTCAACGTTTTTCTTGCAACTTGAAAGAGAATTACCGTGCAATTCACTAGAAAACACAGATAATCAAAAATACATTAGTGTGTCAATGAATTTAGAGCTAAACTTTTATATTAATTAGGTATACCTTCCTGTCAGAAATTCCACTCTCTCAACTCTCAACACTTTGTCGTTTATTGTCGGTTCCTTTCTTTTGACGTTGTCTAGTCTACAGTGCCGGTATTGGCGATTAGACTGTTACGGACATAATGGGCAACGGCAATGTAATCTTAAAGTTACTACAAATTACAAGACCGGTCAAAAGAAGATGAACTTTTAACCTTCCTTTTAAAATGATCGTGCAAGAAAAACGCATGTAAATACTTAGGTAAGTACAAAATGGTATGGAGAGGGTTTTTACTGGCTGGCCGAAGATGACTTGTTGTGAGGGAATAGCCTCGCTGACCTGCGGCCACCCATTTTCCATTTTTACTACAGAAGATACCTATAAATATTGCGTTTTGTTCTAACAATCTGCTATTTGGTAAATAAGCAAATACCTATGAATGCTCGCTTACACGTATCGTAAAATGAGATCCTTCCTTGTCTTGTGATTGTGATGTGGGGTATTATCTTTTGAAGTTAGACTGCTAATGTACTTAAAACTATTAAAACGACCTGTTGGTCGAAAATTGTATTTCGAATTCAGAGTAATGCAATTAGAAGGGGGCTGGCCTGTTAGTATTAACTTTGTGTATGAGTTTTCATCTGGCGAAGCGCTTGATTAAAACGTGACATAAGGAAGCATCAGTTCATTAACTAAAAACTATGCTCTCAACTCTTGTACACATAAAGTTAATGCGCATCTGTACTAAGTAGCAGCATGACAGCAAACAAAAACGCATATTAATTCAAAGAACCGAAATTGTGCAACATATGGCAGGCATCTGCTGGAACCATTAAAAAGTAACCAAGGTTTTGCATATTAATTTATTTCATCAATATTTTGACTGGGGTCTGCCCGCATATTTAGTTGGCGAATTTTACGATTTTTGTAATCTCATGTGGGCTATGGGAACACTGATACCTTCCCTTCTGGGATCATAGTTTTAAAATTTAACGCAATTCAGCGGACCCAATTAAAGAAGTGGTGATGAATTGCAAAGGATTAAACACAGTTATGGAATCAATATCCTGTAAGTAATATCTAATCACACTACAGGATACATAAATGTATTTTTTACGCATACGGTCAAGCTTCAAATTTCCACAGTTCATATTATTTACAATAAAATGGCTCTTAAAATCTCAGGTTTTCATATATGGCTGAATCTCATACTCAATTTTGACAATTTTCTTTCCCCGAGTAGCAAAAGTTTGCTCTACCAAAGACAGTTGAACATTGATGATTGGAGTATTGGACCACTATCATTTTTGCTGTGGCTATATTGAAACATGTTTTGAGCAACTACGCATTAATACTACTACTTTTTAAATGTTCGTGACATTCTCTATCATATAATGCTTATGTCATAATTACTTCCAATATATGCAAATAAGCATAAAACTTGATAATAGCTATACTTACTGCATGTAACTTATGTCTGGAGGTCCATATATGACATTGGGACAGCAATATGGGTTCGTTGTTGAGCTATACAGTATATTTTACATACATGCACATTAAGTAAACAACGGCAGAATTACATGGACAGCGCCACACCTGACATGAATAGAATGGTCCGTCCACGGCAAATACGGACCTCCAGGCTTATTTTACTTGGGGTAATAAGAAAGGTCAAGATGCCTTCGGTATTCGGATTCCCCATGCTCTTCTTCTTACACCTTTAAAAAAATTCGCCTTCCTTACTCTTTATCACAATAAAAATTAACACCGGGGAAAAGTATTTGGGTGTCAGGGTAATTTTAAAAAGCGAAACATATATTTCGGTAGTACTATACACGTAGAAAAACGTACTCGTTTTCATGTTTTGTCTAATCGCTAAAATTCCGTTATTTTAACAGTGGAAAGTTGCCCGTACCAGCTCTTATACTGCATGTTTACACTACCATGGTAAAGCCACATGGGAACTTAAAAAATGAGTTGCAGTGAAAACTATTATTTTAAACTGTAGGCTTCATTGTGTTATATCTCGACATATTTGGAATGGGCACCATATCTCTGAAAGTTGGTTGACGGAGGAGGTCATAAACCTTAACTAAGGCATTGGAAATATTGGAATGTGACATGTTGTTCGAGAGGAAATCTTTCGGAAGCCATAATGGCCATCACCTTGGCTAAAACCAAACCTGATATGAAACTCATTTTTTGAAAAAAATTTATGCCTAAATTACAATTTTTAAAGGCAATAAGGCAGCAGCAAATGTTTAAATGTTTACAGTTAGCTAGGAATTGTGGTACATATATTTTAACGTATGCTGTTTCCTTCGTCAGCCCGTCGATGATAGATATGTCCATCTCAAATCTCAACATGTTTGGACGTTTATAACACCATGAAGTATAATTTTATTTTCACTGCTGGTCACTCACTAAGGGTTAACCGCAGTTCAAAGATCCAGTGGATATGCTGGTGCGTGTTACTATTAACCGTTAAAATAATAGATTTTTCACCCCTATGCAAAAATGAAAAACAAAGACTTTTTCCTTCGTGTCGATTACTATTGAAACACACGTGTCGCTTTTTAAATTGGCCCTGACATTGTAGTACATTCCCTGTTTAGTATGCAGTGTAGAACCCGCCTACCTACCACACCAGTCAATACTGCAGTGCCCAAAACACAAAAAATGCATACTTTTTAACCGTTCACCTCCGAAGGCTCAATATCAACACAATAGTTTGCATGTATGGTTGAATGAGAACACGTTTATTTCTACTCATATACACTCTGTTCAGACGGGTTAAAACAGCCCTTATATTTTTATCCCACTTGTCACATTTAAGTCCAAACTTTCACACGACCACAGTTAATTGTTGCCATACTTGTAACATGTATTCTCAAAAAAATTTCAGGTAAAACGGTCAATGTCTGTCCAAATTATCAACCGAAAACCAAATTTTGACATCATTGTGTTTTGGACGCGTACGTCGTCATGTCACCACAATACGGATAATATGTCACCGCGTACTAAGAATCAGAAATAAGGCCCTTACTTCCCCCTGGTGTGTCGAATTGTCCTGGGCTTTCAACAAGAGATAGTACTCTAGGTGACCGGCGACCCAATCCCTTAACAACATAGGAAGGATTTCGTCGTATATGGAAAGTTTTCTGCCGTTATATTATCCAAAATTCAAGAATAAGTCATTGATCTTGAAGCTTTAAAACCTCCAAAATTTTGGATACTAAGGCAATTAGACAATACAAGTTTTTATATTCTTATTCTCCTTTGTATGAGGTACATATAACCAGTTTCCAGTTTGTTTTAGTTTTTCTACTTGGAAAAAGAAAATAACAATTCTATTGGAAGTAATTATGACACAAGTCTTATCATCAGAGGGGTAAATTTCATGCAGAATAAACAGATGAAAGTATACAAATATGTACCAAAAATCGTCAAAATATAACAAGATATATGCATCTACTAAAATCATTCGTTTCTCCTTTCTTCTAGCATAGGTAGTCACGTGTTGCATTTAAATTTTCACACTTGCTAACAAATTATTAAATTATTTTATTAGCAAGTAATCATAATATTCTGTTAATTTATAATATTATACTTACAGATTAAAATAAAACTAAATATCATAAGCACATGTGCTGTTGATTATCGATATTTTTTTAAACATAATATTTGTAATCTCATGAACGCATCCCATTTCGTGTTAGATTGTTATGGTTACCGAAAGGATTCGTAATAATAATATATTTATCCAGATTACTTTTAATTTCCATTTTAAGTTTCAATTTACGGATAACCAGGGGTAAAATATCGTAAAAATTACAATTTGGTAAGGTTAAATTATCAAAATTTGGATTTTTCAGCGCAGCGCTCACATTTTTCTCACAAACGACCTCAGAAATCGACAAATTAGTTTAAAAAGTTATAAAATTTGATGAAAGCGCGCTAAGCGCGCCGTAAATTTTATCAAAATTGTTAATTTTTTCCTTGCGCTGGGCATCTGGAGGGCACGTGCCCCCGGTGCCCTCCTATATACGCCGGTGATAATAGCCGCATCATCCGGCTTGAAATTCATTGCTACTTGCTTAACAGCTGCCAGTTTTTAGAAACAAAGTCTGCAGCTAGCCAGGTGATCATCTCATCATGTTTGATTCTAGTGGCAGCATTAACTCAGAAAATATTTAATTGTATGGGCTATTTGAAGAAGTTGGTTTTTGAAAATGGCTTAAGCTGAATACGAAAGTGGCCAGATTTTCTTTAAATTTCAGTAAAATTCATAAAAAATGAAGGTTTCAAACCTGTGAAATTTCGTCGAGAAAACAAGTTTCGTCATCGTACGTGATTATTTATGTGAGACATGAAAAACTATGTTTTTGCCATCTCTGCTTATCATATGTATCAAAAATAACATTCAATATTATTACTGGGATCCGACCTTATATGTAACGGCATATCCGTATAGTTTCTCAGATCACTATGAGCTGTATAGTATGTGGACGAATCACATAAAAAGTAGTACTTTGAGTCGCAGTTTTAGTTGCTTAAATTGCATATATTTGTTTTAATGACATAAATGCATAAATAAAATATATACATGCATGTTATATCTTACATTCAGTTTTAACCAAAACTATATCATTCATGCACATTCCACATTCCAGATTTTTACATGCACTATAATTTTATTGCCACTCACGGCCGCTGTTTCAATTCTAAATTCAACATTATTGAACATTTTTAATACTTCTCGCCAACTAATCAAATTTTAAAATCATATTGTTCCGTTTTTTACTAGTTTGTGAATTCAACGGAAATGGAACGGAATGAGGCCAAAATTTTATTTGAAAGTGTCATTTGAGAGGAGGATGAAAGATGTAAACGACGTGCTTGAGAGGGAACATATCCAGCCAGACGGGAATAGTATCTATCAGCTCACAAAAATATTTTGTTTCTGTGAGTGTTTATCTATGAAGCTGGTAACAAAACACTCTTTTAAAATTTTATGCGTGTTCCAAGCGGTTTGAATGGAAAAACATTTAAGCTTGTGCAACACTTTGAGACAAGTTTTCACATTAAATCAGTCGCTTTGACACAAATTGGGACGCTGGTGCTATTGTTGGAATGAAATGTTGTCCAGTAACTACAGTAAGGTAGCTTCAGCACCCATAAAACGATTTTAACAGATTAACCAACGAGTTGGATATTTTAGAAATTGACATTGTTTACAATTTTGATTTTGATATCATACGTATACTGTCTTGAAAACATTAGTAATTGCTGTATTTTTGTACAAACTAAAAAGAAAAAGTAGTTTTATGGTATTTTTATATTTGACAAGGTCTGAGCACATCGATTTTCGAAAAAATAATAAATCGTAGACTTACATTGTACATAAAACATAATAGTTAATGACATATGCTGATGATTTTAGTAGCTTAATGGCATGCATAAAAGTGAGGTTTTAGTGATATAAAGGTCTGAACTCTAATTATTACCGTACATTGACTTTTTTATTATAGATGCATAGCAAAATCATGGAAATGGAAAGTAGGCAAGTGTTTTAACTTAAACGAACAACTAACTTGTTTATCTACTTCTTTCTATGTCACAGCAAAATTAAACCTATCCGCTTCCTTAGTGATTCAAAGCACACGTAGATTTTTCTTTTTTGCTTTATTATTGATGTATGTAAAATGTTTTATACACTTTTACACTATAAAGTTTGCTGGAGTTTTTGGGAGTCATTTTTGTTGTCTGGAAGCATTTACTTTGCATTTGATAGGTGCAAATTGGTGTACATAATGGTCAGCTGTAGGAAACAAGCTAGGAAATCTTAAATACCTACCTAGGTAATCTAGACTCAATAATTGATAATGGTATAAAATTGAAAATAAAATTCCAAAAATGGTACATAGGTTTTAGCGACTTAAAAACAGCTACTAACTGTCAGCTCTATTTAAAACTGATGTCCAAGTTTATCAATACCTATACACCGTGTATTATATGCTGTCTACTATCTACCTAATATATCTGCCACTGCCAACTAGTGCCAACTAGTGCCAACCTCTCTAACATGGCACTTAAACGGCACGGCATGGAATTGTATTACATACATAATATTCCTTAAAATTAAAATTTAATACTCAACATACGAAACCAACAACATTACTTTTTCAAGAAAGTTTACACCAAAATACTCTAAAATGCTATTGGACAAATTCAAATGAAAAGATTTCCCAACCACAGAGTTTATATACTTGGTATGCATGTTATAAACGGACGTTTCCTCATTGTCGTTTGACGAAAATAGACCATCCACGAGCTAGAATATTTTATGAAATGTAATGCGGGTAAAGCTGGCTTATACAAATATATGCAACGTTGCACCCTTGGTTCTCGACAATCAGGTATAAGTAAATTGATCTTGCCACCGGATATGACTCTCAAAATCAGAGTGACTATTAAAACATTATGGAAAGGAAATACCACGGCTGCAGAATTTGTTCTAGAAACCTGGTGAGACCAGGAGAACAGAGGGCAAAAATGATGATGATGATGACGGCCGAAGGCCTTCGGTCAATGTTCTCCCAAATCATCAGAAAGGGAGTGTAAAAACTTTTTTAATGTTATGATTCAGAACTATCTCTGTTTTTTAAAAAATATTAGCAATGAAATTACTACTACGAAATGTTCTCTCAAAATAAAATATCAAAGACCAGTGAGCACAAAAACTGACGTTTTATTACTTTTTAGGTGCAGAGAACCTGTGCCATATTTCAGTCGGTTCGGTGAAAAAATGAAGATTTTTGTTTAAAATTAAAAAGTCCCTTGGAATAAGACGTTTTGAGAATTAGCCCTCTCTGGTCTATAAATGATCATTTTGGGTCCAAAATGGTCACTTTGGGTCCAAAATGGTCACTTTGGGTCCAAAATGGTCACTTTGGGCCCTCACTTCGGCTATCTTTTTGATGGGCCAGTTTTTTTTAATTCAGCCAAAATTTTGCCTTCTCATTCTGTTATATATTTTATAATCAATTTGATGATTTTCGGGGTAGTTTCTCGTAAGCATCGAAATCCTAATTTTGACAATTTATTAACCTAACGGAATCGTGGTTTTTGCATTACTTTGACCACTGGGTTTCCGTAAATTGGTTTTCAAAATTGACATTTTAAAAATGAAAATTGAAAAAACCGAACCTCCCCCTCCTGGTATGATTTTTATGTGCCTTTCCCAAATTCTTGAACTGATAGGATAGTCAGGACAATGAGTCGATCATTTGAGTGATTTTCACGCCAATAATATACCTCTGGGCCCAATTTACAGTGTGAGAAACTTTTATTGCGGATAAATGACCACATTTCCAAATATTGTTGGGAGAACATCGGATTTTTAATTTTTTTTTCTAGGAGAACACATGCAAGTTCTGCAGCCGTGGGAAATACATATACCTACCTATGTACTAAATTTGGTGCACATAGGTTGAAGTTGCCACTTGCCCATTAATAGATTTTGGTTAGTGTTGTTTCTAACTAGAAATTCCGCTGCAAATACGGGCCGACCATTTATTTTATTAAACCGAATAGTTGTTTTATACAACAAATGCTTTCTAAACGATAGTTTTTAAAGAATGTAAAAAATCAAAAGTTGTTGCAGGTGATTCTATTCCAATTATAAACTACACGACACAAGTTTTTCTGATTAATTGTCGGTATCAGTAAAGCTTGAACTAAAGAGAACAACACTAATATGTACATTACTGTAAAGACACTTTTAAATAATACATTATAAGTTATAATTCGTATCACTAACTAAAAGTTCAATCGGTGATGATGATTACCTACAGATTACTTGCGCATTGCGGCTTGTTGCTCATGTTTTGGCATTTGCAGATTAATCAATCTCATCGTGTGATGTTTGACGAGAGGAACGTTGATAAATGTTAGTATACAAGCTAGTACGCATAGTACGTATCAATATTACCATCATATATTCGATATTCTAATCGTCAATCGTTGTAGTAATTTATGACTTATAATTTGTCAAATAATTTGTATTGTTATAGTTATGCATACTATACATTATAACAGTCTGGTTTTCTCTATCAGTCAGTCAATGGAATTATCATGCAGCTGGCATGTTAAATGCACTATGTACCGAAAACCAAGGAAGTACTTTAAACTTGTTTGTTGAACCTCAATGGCTCACTAAAATAACAAACATCACAGTAAACACGAGCATTACACAAATACAGTACAACACGTTGTGACTGAAAACTCATACGTATTATGCATATTGTGTCTATATGTCCATACCTGAAATTCGCGATAAACTTCGCTACGGAAACTAACTTTTGGCAGTCTTACCTCAACGTCAGTAAATGACGCGAGTTGGAGCCGTCAATAAACTTTGTAAGATCATAACAACCTACAATACAAAAGACGCCGATGAAAGCTTTGAATTGATAAAAACTTGTTATTTTGGCTTGTCAGTCGACCTGATATCGCTATACAATTTGAGCTAACTTCGACGAATTTTAACTTTTGACCCCCAAATGACCCCCGGGGGCAGACCAAATTTGCTGAAATTGCACCCCAGAGATGCCACTAACCTAAGGCACCTGTGTGCCAAATTTGAGCCATTTTGGTTAAAGTTTATTTTTTGACCCCCTGAATGACCCCCGGGGGCTTACCAAATTCGGTCAAATTATATCCCAGAGATGCCTCTACCACGTTAATCTCAATACTCAAATGAAATAGATTTCATCGGCGAAATAAAAAATTGGAATATGTATACATATTGTGTACATATCGTATGATAAAATACCAACATATAAATCGAAAATAGAAATTAATACAATTCTATCATGTGTGCAATGTGCATGATGGATCAAGCTACTTTTATGTGAATCAATACAGTTTATTACGCCGATGAAAGCTATTTCATCGGAGTATTGAGATTAGCGTATTTGTGTGTCCGTCCGTCTGTCTGTCCGTCATCACTCTACAGGCCAGACGTTTCAGCCGATTTGGTTCAAATTTGGCACACAGGTACGTTAGGGTAGTGACATTTCTGGGATATAATTTGAGCAAATTTGGTAAACCCCCGGGGGTCATTCAGGGGGTCAAAGATTAAACTTTATCCAAATTAGCTCCAATTTTGTATAGCGATACCAGGTCAACTGACAAGCCAAAATATCAAGATCTTTAGCAATTCAATCAACTTGTATCAATACAAAATTTTCATCGGCGTCTCTATAGCAGCGATTAAGCCGGTTATTGTTATTAATAAAGGTTTTAATCCTGGACAATTATTAAACGCTGAACTGCTAAAACCTGAGAATTCGTGAAAGGATTCCAGCTTTAATCGTTAAAGGTATACGTACGGAGCAGTCACTACATGCAAATAAACCATTCTATATCATTACCCATAACGATTCGGTTTAAAAAGGTAAACACTATTATTACCATTATCACGACAATAAAAGTGCTGATGTCGGCAATCATAAATATGTATTTTGCAGTGTACAGTGCAGTGTACTAGTACCGCGATTATTTTAAAGATTTTCATAAAAATATTTTATACAAAGACTTAATATGCATGGTCTCAACATAACGTCAACACTATTATTATTTCTTTCGATAACACCGTGATATTAACACGCACATTTATGTATTTATAGAGATAAAATACGGCAAACCGTTAATAAATCGTGGTCCGTTGCAGCTTCCGTAGATATTTAAAGGCCTGCCTGCGTAAGTTTTGATAATGCACACAATATACTAACTTGACTAGTAATATACTGCAAAATAAAGAAAAGTTTCTTTTTCAGTTCGTTTTCATTCATCGGGTTACTTTCTACATGTCTACGCTGCGGTAACCGCATCAACACACCCCCTTGTAAGTTGTAACCATACAGATCCTACATAACAGCTTGGCCCTTATTCTTTCTTTACATTATTAGGTCTTCTTAAAGACCTATTATTACTAGGTGGGTGTCTGTCTGTCTGTCTATAAACACAATAACTCAAAAACTAAATAAAATTTTCAAAATTCTGTTTTCACTAATCAATAGGTATGGTTAATAGCTTAGATGAGTTCGAAGATCTGGGGATCAACCGGGGGTCACTTTTAAAATCAATGCATAACCTATATATTTTAATCCACACATAGATATACAATAGGAAGTTATAACGATTTGCAAAATTTGACCCAATTGGACCCCCAGGGGGCGGCAAAGATTGAAATTTGTTTAGCCCATAACTTCAAAACGGTAAATCCGTTTAAGATGAGTGTTATTGTTATTATATCAGACTGTATTGACTGAAAACATTGTAACACTTGGTCAAAATAAATCCAATCCAATCCAATGGGATTTTTACTAGACTAACATTGACAAGGGCTACGACACTCCCTTGGGGTAAGAAAAGATTGGGCCCGTATATTTCTTTGGCTTTTAACATAACAACTATAGCTCGAATTTGGTGCACACATACATTATAATATGTATTTGTATAAGTATACCAAGTTTGAGCCAGATTAGTTGATAACTGCGGCTTCTAGTTGGGGTAAAATGTCAATTTATCATCAAAATTAAGCTTTATGGCAATTTACATACTTAGTCAGTTTTTTTGATATTTAGGCTGAGTTTGATGCCAGTAAAAGTTTAATTGATTAAGAAGACCTACCTTGACAGTTTCCTCAAGCTTTATTTGCTTTTGTTCTATAGTTGGATATAATTTTACATATGTATTTACATATATTACATATATATCATCGGCCTCTTCATTAAATAGTATAATCTATGTATTTCATAAATTCTTTGTGTCTGGTCTGTCAGTCTGTTTCATTAAAAGTTCGGAACAGTTCAAAGAATTGATTAAAAAAACATGGTACGTACGGCGAAAATGTTGCCTGTGTTGTAAGTAATTTCAGCGATTTTTACGTCATAAAATTAAGTTTATCATCGCCGGGAAAATGTTACGGTTACGTATTTCTTCGTGAAACCGCATTCCAAAATCATTAAAATTTAAAGTATAGTAACTAATGACAAATATTTTGTATAATGCTTGCTGGTGGTGTTTTATGTTATTTGAGATTATAGAACGGCTGAGTTGAACTTTCCTTTAATGTATGCGTTCTTGTTTATTGAGGGTTCCAGCAATTCAGCATACGATACTTGGGTACTCCGGTTGTAAGACATCAACTTAGGGTTTCATCTTGCATCGGAAACGCTCGGAACTTGGGAATTACTTTAGGTGTCTATGGAGCATTTCAATATTTTCCATGGACTGTTTAATACGTCAACGTATGTCCAATACAAGTAATTACTCCTTATAAAATGTATGTCAGAGTCACCTCCAGCATGTTTAGGTTTCCTAAAAAATTGTGTACATAGTACAAGGAAACTCAAGGAAAGCATTGTGGAACGACTTGTCCTAGATCCAGTTGCCAGTCATAGAGCATTTAATAGATTTCCACAAACACTAAGGCTATATCAGACTTGGAGGAGGAATAACTTGCAGGGTTTCATATTATAGTTTTGGGACATTATAGTTATATTACAATTAGCTGTCTCTGGACTGTTTTATGTTGGTCGTTAAAGAAAATCATGGTCAATGTTACATTTACTTAATTTATTACTAAACTACAGCAAAGTATCGATACGGCTTTTCTGCTTCTCCCAAAAATCATACCTCGTTCCATCGTATTGAATTTTAACTAAGACTACTTTTACTTATATCATATTAACAATGCCATAATGTACAAAATAATTTATAATATCATTCATCACAATTCATGATGATCAAGTCGACAATTACCCAATGACAAGCATCAAAGTTCCTATTTCATACTTTTTTGCTAAACAATCAAATTTAACAATACAACTACGGAAAAACGTTAACTGCACATGGCCATGTCCTCATGATACCGCTCATACCGTTATAAAGAAAATAACGTTTAAAATGAATTTAATTATACGAGAAGAGTATAATTTTTACAAGAATTCATACCATCTTTGCAAACTGTCCACAGCACTGTTGTGCGGACAGGTTAACGTTGATGTCCCAGTTCTGTAACAATCCTCTCCCCCTACGTGTTACATATGTGTATGCATTACGACAAGTCATGGTAGTGAAAGGGAAAATTTAACTACTTTAATATATTTATTTGATGGATGAATTTTAACGGGCTGTTTATAACTATTACTACTCATAAATACATTTACTGGGTATAAGTTAAACTTAGAACACATGCTTAGTTAGTCATCATCATGATTATAAAGCGGTACGTTATTATTATGTAGTTTGAAAGTTAAATATTTAGAGCATAACACTACAAGTCCAACTAGTCGAAAATCAATACTGCATTTGTTCAGCTTCATTTGTGAGTGAGTAAACTGACCGACAGACAGACTTATAGAGCAATGTAACAAAATAACGGTATAGTGCTGTAAAAGCTTAAAATAAAAGAGCAATTGTAGCGTATTTACAGCATTACAAGCACAAACTCTCCTTCTCTAGCTACTGAAACCAGGTGCACTGTTATATTCTTCTCTTTTTGGTCTAGTAGAGCAGATACTACCTACTACCAACCAACCCAACCTAGGTGTACCGTGGCATTATTGGTGATTGTGAAGTTTATCAGCCAGCAGTAACTACATCCCGTAGAGCGTATAAGGCAGTAAATACATGGCATTACACAAGCTGATGGACATTATTCTCCATCTAAAAAACCAGAATATGTGACCCGACAAATACGACTGTCGCCATCCGACTACTTCACTTCATATTCAACGTACTGGTATTGCATTGCACAACA